>AWWV01008789.1:0-100898 GCA_001974805.1 Corchorus capsularis
TTTAGGCCCAATTTGGTCATGTTTAAAGGTTTAGCCTCAAATTGAGCAAGTTTGAAAAGATTTAGACCTAATTTGGATATTAGTTCGTTATCAAAATTTATAAGAAAAATATCACAATTTCACAATGTGGTTATCAAAATTTCATAATGTGATTACAAAAATTTCATAGGATAGTTAATTATCAAAATTTCATAGTATAGTTACCAAAATTCATTAGGAGGTTATTAAATTTCAGTGTGGTTATAAAAATTTCATTGAGACGTTATTTGAATTTCATGTTGTGATTATCAAAATTTCAGAAGGTTATTAAAATTTCATAATGTGGTTATCAAAATTTCATGTGAAGATTACCAAAATTTCATAGGTAAGATAGCAAAATTTACATTGTGCATATTTAAATTTCATAGAGATTCACAAATTTTCATAAGGATGTTACTAAAATTTGATAGTGTGTGGTTATTAAAATTTCATAGAGAGGCAATCAAATTTCATAAGGAGGCAATCAAATTTCGTAGAGAGGTTATCAAAATTGCATAGGGAGTTTATCAAGTTTTCATAGTGCGGTTTCTGAAATTTATAGAGAGGTTATCAAAATTTCAAAGTGTGGTTACCAAATTTCATAATGATGTTATCAAAATTTCATAGTGTGGTTATTAAAATTTTATAGGGATATTATCGAAATTTCATGAGGAAATAATTAAAATTTCGTATGCAGGTTATCAAAATTTTATAGTGTGATATTGTGGTTATCGAATTTTCATAGGGAAGTTATTATAATTTTATAATGAGATTATCAAAAATTTTGAAAATTTCTAGTATCATTATCAAAATTTCATAGGAAGGTTAACAAAATTTCGTTGTGTGGTTATCAAAATTTTGTAAGAATGTTATTAAAATTTTATAAGAATGTTATTGAAGTGTGATTATCAAAAGTTTAAAAGAACATTTAATTTAAACATGTTTGGGTCACGTGCAACGCACATGAAAGATAAAACTACTCACCAACAAGTGGTTGGTTGAAGTGGTTTGGCACTTATTTCCCTTAAGAAGGTCTCTTGTTCGAGTCTTGTGAATTGGGAAAACCTTTATTGGGAGAGATTTACCTCATAGTGTATCAATCCGGCTCGAACAAAGATTAAATTTTAAATATTAAAAAAATAAATAAAACTAGTCACTTGAAAAATTATCAAAGAAAAAAAATGGAAAAAAAAATATCTAGTAGACAATTATCGCAATATTTTGCAATTCACGTCACTTTCAAAACAATAATATCTAGTAGACAACTTGTAGCAATTATAGCAATTGGCCCCATATCTTTAACTTGACAACACTAGCTGCGAGCCTGTTCACACGTTATTAATTTGAAGCAACAAATTTTGCGCAGCATGTCCACCGACAAAAACTGAACTGTTAAGACCGACCACCGTGGATACAAGAGCAATGAAGAAAATGGAGCTAGTTTTCGTTCCAACGCCTGCCGTAGGCCATCATGTCTCACACGTTGAGTTTGCAAAGCGGTTGCTTGATCGAGATGATCGTTTCTCAGTAACAATAGTAATCACTTAGAGGGAAACAGATTTTCAAATCCTAAATTCAAACTAAACCTTATCTCTTTAGATATGATCATTGATATGATCACTTTCTGTTAGATTTAAATACATTTTGTATACTTGTAAAACTCTATCTTGTATAGCTATATAAGCTACACTATACACAAATACTAATCAAGTTCCTTTTCCTAAATTCTCTTCTAAAGTTTGTTATGGTAACAAGAGCTAAAGCCTAACAACGTATTTTTTTTCTAATTACTTCTCAATCCCTCATTTCCTTCCTTTCTTCCTTTTTTCTCCTGATTTCTAATGGCTGCGTTTGCTGCTACAACCACCACTTCTTCCTCTTCTCCTTCTCCTTCAAATCTTATTATCATCAATACTGCTGCGCAACTTCCAATTAAGCTCAATGCACAAAATTACCTGTCCTGGAGAGCTCAGTTCAACTCTCTCTTGCTTGGACATAAACTACTTGCATTTGTTGATGGATCCAAATCAACTCCACCAGCCACTATTCAATCTGGCTCTGGATCTGCCACCACCACAGTCTCCAACCTAGATTATGAACTCTGGTTTCAGCAAGATCAGCTACTGTTACATGGAATAATTTCATCCCTATCAGAAGGAGTTGTACCGTTCATTGCTTCATGCCAAACATCAAAACAGGCATGGGATAAACTTTCTCAGATGTTTGCAAACAAGAGCAGATCCAGAATGATGTCCTTGAAAGAAAAGTTAGCTCAACCTAGAGGGTCCAAACCAGTAAGTGAATATTTTCAATCACTTCGAACAATTGCTGATGATTTAGCCTTGATTAACTCTCCTGTTTCTGAAGATGACTTAGTCATCTATGCCTTAAATGGCATTGGCCAAGAATATAAAGAACTTGCTGCAGGCATTCGTGCAAGGGAGTCTGTTATTTCCTAGGAAGAGCTAATGGAAAAAATGGTTGATTATGAAACCTACTTGAAGAAACAAGAGATTGCCACTGATCCTGTAATCTCAACTGCCTATTCTGCTCAAAGGTAGTCTTCTCATGGTGGTAAAGGGTTTAAACCTCAGTACAATCAGCAAAGGCAAAGTTACAGAGCTACACACCCTGCTGGTTCTAATGCATCCAAACTTAACTGTCAATATTGTGATAAACCTGGTCACTCAGCTAAATGGTGTAGGAAGATTAAGCCCAGGCAGCCTCAAATGACAGCAAATCATGTCTCTGCTCAACCATCCTCTCATCCATCAAACAAAAATACTTCATGGATTGCAGATACAGGTGCTTCCCATCATGTAACTGCCAAATTGGCAAATTTGGATCTCAACAGGCCATATGAGGTCACGGATGAGTTATATGTTGGAGATGGTACAGGCCTTTCCATTTCTCACACTGGTTCCACTTCTCTTAAAACTCAGAACAATTCTTTTGATTTAAAAGATGTTTTAGTTGTTCCTCAAGCAAACAATAACCTTGTTTCTGTCTCTAAATTTTGCAAACATAACAATGTCTCATGTGAGTTCTTTGATTCTTGTTTTCTGGTGAAGGATTTGTCAACGAGGAGGCCACTGGCGCGAGGCCTGAATAAGGATGGTGTGTATGAGTTTCCTCCAGCGACCTCTCTTCTTAGAAAACAAGCCTTTGCACTAGTAGGAACAAAAGCAAACAAAGATATTTGGCATCAGCGACTAGGCCATCCCTCTTCACAAACTTTACAATTTCTTGTTAATCATTTTCAATTGCCTTGTTTCAAACATTCCTTTTCTGAACTTTGTACTTTTTGTGCTTGCAATAAAATTCATAAGTTACCTTTTGGTCACTCGAATTTCAATACCTCAACACCTCTTGAAATTTTATTTACTGATGTTTGGGGTCCTGCACGAGTCATTTCTTCTGATGGTTTCAAATATTATGTTAGTTTTGTGGACTATCATACTCGCTATACATGGCTCTTTCCCATGAAATTTAAATCTGATGTCTACTCTATCTTTTCCAAGTTCAAAGTCCTTGTTGAAAAGTTTTTCAAAACTAACATCTTAACAGTATATTCTGATTGTGGGGGTGAATATGAAAAGCTCAAACTTTTCTTCAGCTCTCTTGGCATTCAACATCTTCAAACACCACCCCATACTCCTGAAAACAATGTTGTAGCTGAGAGGAAACACAGAAGCATAGTGGAAACCGACCTTACACTTCTGCACAATGCTTCTATGCCAATTAAATTTTGGTCCTATGCTTTCCAAGCTGCTGTGTACTTGGTAAATCGTCTTCCTACTAAAGTTCTCTCAAACAAAAGTCCCTATGAATGTTTGTTTCAACAAACTCCAAACTATAGTAAGCTAAAAATATTTGGTTGTTTGTGCTTTCCTTGGTTAAAACCTTACTCTGAGCATAAGTTAGTTCCCAAGTCCAAGCCTTGTGTCTTTTTAGGCTATGCAAAGAATCAAAGTGCTTATTTATGCTTAGATTTGGAAACAAATAGGACTTTTGTCTCTCGGCATGTTCTCTTTAATGAACACAGATTTCCTTATTCTTCTCCCACTACTGCAAAAGTCTCTCCACTGCTTGAGTCTGAGGCAATTACTTGTAGTGATGTTCCTGTTTCTCAATTTGTCCCTTCTTGTGATGTTCCTTTACCCTTTCCCGAACATCCTATTTCTCCTGACAATGGGAATTGATACACACTGGCACCAGTGGCTGAATCGGCCGATAGTCCTGCTTCATCAACTCAAGAGGTACATAACTCCAACTTGAACTCAATTGCTTTATCTTCCTCACAACCCCAATCTGTTATTGTTGCTTCACAGCCTACTCGCACACATCCCATGCGAACCAGGTCACAAGATGGCATCTTCAAACCAAAAAAGTTGCTCACAGTCACCAAACATCCCATTGAATCCTCTGATGAACCAACTTGTGCCTCAAAAGCAATTAAGATTCCACATTGGAAAGATGCTATGCTTGAGGAACTTCAAGCTTTACATAGCAACAAAACATGGGAACTGGTGCCACCACCTGCAGATCGCAATGTTGTTAGGTGCAAGTGGGTTTTTCGAGTGAAGAAGAACTCTGATGGAACTATTTCCAAATACAAAGCACGGCTTGTTGCCAAGGGTTTTACACAAACAGCAGGTTTGGATTATCATGAAACCTTTAGTCCTGTGATTAAACATGTTACTGTGAGATTAGTGTTATGCATTGCAGTGACAAATGGGTGGCCTCTACATCAAATGGATGTAAATAATGCATTCCTTCAAGGTGACCTGAATGAAGAGATATACATGAAGCAGCCGCCTATGTTTGTTGACAAAGCTCGGCCTGGCTTTGTTTGTAAATTGCAGAAGGCATTGTATGGCTTGAAGCAGGCGCTTAGGGCTTGGTATTGTACACTTAGCACCTATCTTAAAAGCTATGTTTTCATTAATTCTGCTGCAGACACATCATTGTTTGTGTTTCATAAAGATGGCATTTTGGCATATATGTTAGTATATGTTGATGATATTATACTAACTGGAAATAATGTTGAGTTTTTGTAGTTTCATGCAGCATTATCTTCCAAATTCTCCTTGAAGGACCTTGGTCAGTTGAATTACTTCCTTGGTGTTGAGGTTGAACATCTCAGCAATGGTATTTTTCTCTCACAAAGGAAGTACATATTAGATATTTTGGACAAAGCAAATATGAGTGGTGCTAAAGCCAGCAATACACCAATGTCCACAACTGCTTCCTTAAGCATACATGATGGTTCGGCTTTAGTAGATGCTCATCAATTTCGACAAATACTTGGTTCCTTGCAGTATCTGTCCCTAACAAGACCAGGCATTAGCTTTGTGGTCAACAGACTCTCTCAACTGATGCACAAACCAACTGAAAAACATCTTCAAGCTCTAAAAAGGGTCCTGAGATATCTGAACAAGCCAACTCTTAACGCATATTCTGACTCAGATTGGGCTGGCAATCCTGATGATAAAAGGTCAACCTCTGCCTATATTATCTACTTTGGTAATACACCTATCTCTTGGAGCTCTAAAAAACAGAAGACAGTGGCTAAGTCTTCGACAGAGGCTGAATACAGGTCAATTGCTCAAACTGTTTCTGAGTTAACTTGGATCAAGTCTGTACTTCAAGAACTACATATTCCTTCTTCTCCAACTCCAGTGATTTACTGCGACAACCTAAGTGCAATCTATACTTGTGCAAATCCAGTCTTTCACACACGCATGAAACATATTGCACTTGATTATCTATTTGTCAGAGAGAAGGTTCAAGCAAGGGAGCTTCAAGTCAATCATATATCCACTAAAGATCAGTTAGCGGATGCTTTAACAAAGCCACTGTCCAATGACAGATTTCAAATGCTGCTGTCCAAGTTGGTGTTCTTGATCGATCCACCATCTTGCGGGAGGATATTAGAGGGAAACAAATTTTCAAATCCTAAATTCAAACTAAACCTTATCTCTTTAGATATGATCATTGATATGATCACTTTCTGTTAGATTTAAATACATTTTTTATACTTGTAAAACTCTATCTTGTATAGCTATATAAGCTACACTATACACAAATACTAATCAAGTTCCTTTTCCTAAATTCTCTTCTAAAGTCTGTTATCACCAACCCAATTTTTGACCTTGCGGTCCATTACGCCCAATCACTTGCTACCTCTAGCTACTCCTCGTCTACGATTTATTTTTCTTCCTCATACAGAAATTGCTCAGCCAAGCCTTCCTCCTACACGCCATGGACTCCAAGTAGTAGTAGACTTAATCGAGAGTAACAAGTTGGACGTCAAAGAGTTCATCGTCAATAATTTTTTATTTGATTCGATCTGTTTTGCAAGGTTACTTGTCGTTGCATTTACTTCTGATCCCATGATTGATGTGGCCAATGAACTTGGCCTTCCTTGTTATTTTTTCTCCACTTCTGGTGCAGCCTCTTTTGTTGGGTTCACTTAATATCTTATTTCTCGATCGACATGACGAAGTTGGACGTGAATTTCAAGCCTCTGATAATGATTCGGCGGCGAACGGGAAAACGAATGGGAATCTTATTATTGCTTTTGAGTTTATAGCATATATTAGACATTAATTATAATCACACAATCATATATTTATCAATAAGTTATAGTACATAACTAAAAATGACAAAATTAAGAAAAAGCTTTAGTTATATATATACTAGTTATTGTAGGTGCGTTGCATGTGTGTTAATGATTTATAAAATATATAAGAATTAAAATAATATAAATATAAATAGCATTTAATTTGTAATATAAAATGAAAAATTAATTTTTATGAATCATATATAAAATAAAAAAATCCAAATCCAAATGAAATAAGTATATATATATATATATAATAAATAGTATATATGTAGCAAACAAAATAATAAATTTTATATGTTTAATACTCTAGGAAAATAAAGTTCTCATTCTGATCTTTCTCTACTTTAATTTTCTGTTCATAGTATTTTGTAATTTCACCAAAGTTTGTCTTCGTCATCAAGTGTGACCAATGAAATATTATCTCCCTTGAATATATTTATTTTAGATGTAATATAATTAAGTGTTTGTCAATAAGTATATTTCTTTGTAAAATTTTAAATTTTGGTTTATTTATAATTGTGTTTTTTATTATATTTACTAATAATAATAACTTTTTTAAATTTTTAATATATATGTACATAATACTTGAAAACTTAATACATATATTACATTAGAGTTATTATTTAGTACACTGACAGTGTAAAATTTGAACTCCACAAGCGGAGTGAGGAGTTGACATATACCAATTTTTTGAATTAATTTTGATTTAAAAAACTCCACTGACAGTGGATCTGATAATAACTTCATTAATTACATTAATAATATTTATCATAAAAAATACAATAAAACTTGAGATATCGATGATGTATTAATATATATTCAATGGTTAAGGTTATTCAAAGACTATAGAGATTATCAAAACAATTATAGTATTATCAACAAATTGTCTTAAGGGACTATCTAAAAAAAATTGGCTTAAGGGACAAAATGGCCCAACTATCATAAAAGGGACAAAATGACCATTGAACTTTCAATTGGGACAATTAAACCCTCTGATTCAGAATTTTGGGACAATTTATATCCTTAGCAATTCAATAACCTTACACCCATGTAATTTAGTACCCTTTGATCTATAACGAAGGTTATGACCTTTTTTCCCCAATCTCCCCACTTCATTTACAAAACAAAAATTTAAAACACAACTTTTTTTTGCAACCAATCTTATAGGTGAAATAAATTGAATATGTAGATAATAAATACTATCAGCAAATTTCATAAGCTTACATATTTAGTAATTATAGTAATAGTACAACAATGAAAGTTACCAATCTTACTATATAAGGTCATACAAATTACAAAATGCTACACAAATTGTCAAAAATGCTATAATTTTATCAATAATTTCAATATCTTGCGAACAAAAAAGTTTCAATAGCATTACATCCTTAAAAATATTAGTTCGCTTTCTTCAATAATAATGGTAACAAATCTTTTATTTGAGGTTATCAAATATCTATAGAGGTGCTATAATAAAAAAAATTCAGTAAACTTACATGCTTAATACGTTTTGTAAGCCTAGTAGCAAAAAATAAAAAAGTGTTGTAAGCTTTCATAAAAAAAAAAGTTTTCCTCTTTTCTGGCAAAAAAATTTTTTCATTCAAATGAAGAAGGTTATACCAATCTTCTTATTCAAGGTTACTTAAAAAAAAAAACCTACAATGGTTAACAAAAAGATTGAGATGCTAGCTATTAGCTAATTTAATTTGTAACCTAAGTTACCAAATTTTATCAAAAGTAATATTAAAAAAACTATTTTAGTTATCAAAGAACTTAAAGAAGTTATGATATTATTAACAAATTAAGTAATCTTATACCGTTAGTAATTTTAGAAGGATTTTGTTAATAATGACATGTGTTAATTCTCTTATCTAATGTCTCAATAACCAAAAATATTATATATACAGATTATGAAAAAAAGTTAGAGTATTATATAAAAAAAGTTCAGCAACCATAAATCCTTAGTAAATTAAGTAGTTTTTCATTAAAAAAAAGTGAATTATCAATTTTCTTATCAAAGATAAGTAAATTAGGTTATCAAAAAAGGTATGATCCTATCAACAAATCTAGTAACCCCTATATCTTTATTGATGAAATTTTCCAATCCTGTAATGATCTAGCTATAACGTTTTCCACAAACTTATAGCAGTAACTTTTTTTTCTGTAAAATTGAATATTACCAATATTTTTACTTAAAAGTTACAAAAACATTTTTAAATGCAATCAAAATGGTTATAGTGCTATCTAAAGTAACCTTATATCGTTATTTTTGGTCACCGATTTTTATATCTAAGATTTTTAAAAAGGCTATAAAGGTTATAAAAAAAGTCATGATGCTATCAACATATTCAAGTACTTTACATATCTAACAATATTAATAATCTTCCATTACTAATGAATGTTACCAATTTTCTTATATAATGTTATTACTAAAGTTTTTTTATTTTATAAATGATCAAAAAGCTATCAACAAATTTCGCAACCTTACATTCTTAATGAATACCTTATTTCATTGGTAATTTTAGTAGGTTTTCATCCATAATAATGAAAGTTATCAATTTTCTTATCTAATGTGAGTCAAAAAGTTTTAAAGGTTATAAAAAATGCGATGATGCTACCAACGATTAAGTAAACTTAATTTTTTAGCGACTTAAGTGACTTTCATGAATAATAAAGTTTACCAATTCTTTAATCTAAACTTGCTAAAACAGTTGCAATGGTTATCTATAAATATATTTTTAACAACTAATTTAAGAACCTTACATTATTAGTAATATTGGTTACTAATTAAGTTTTATCTTAAGTTGTTGAAAAAGTAATAAAGGTTATAAAAAACATAATAAATAAGTAACCTTTCATCCTTTGTAATTTTTAGTAACATTTTTATCAATAATGAAGGTTATCAATTTCATTATATGATTTATATATAAAAAAAAGCTATAAATTCAGTAACTTTACATCCTTAGTAATTAGTAATTTTAATGACTGTTTATCAATAATAAAGATTGCTAATTTCCGTATATAATTAAGGTTACTAAAAAAGATTTGAAGGTTATCAAAACAATAATGATGCTATCAACACATTCAATAATCTTACATGCTTAGAAACATTAATAAACTTTCATTATTAAAATTGGTGAAGGTTTCCAATTTTTTTAATCTAAGGTTAAGAAAAACTATAATGATTATATAAAATAAATAGTACTATATCAACCAATTCAATAACCTTGCAGTCTTATAGCTAGTCATTTTGATTATCAAATTTCTTATATATAGTTACTTAAGAAGATAGACTAATCAAAGAAGTTTCTTATATTGAGAAACATAGTCGATAAAATCCTTATAGAGAAGAAAAAGGCAAAATTGGTATTGGTATTGTAGATGTTCGGTTGATTACTTGAGGAACTTTAATATCTTTGAATAATTTTGGATCAAATAATTCAAGCATTAAGGTAAAGTAGGGAAAAAATTGGGTAATGTAAAATCAAAATACTAAGGACAAAGAATTTTGTTTTTTGGATATACATCCAAAGGCTCTTTTCTCAATAATAATGTCTCATCTGTGTACTATCCAAAGTCCCGATCAAAATTAAGACCAAAGTTCTAATTCCTCTAATTTATAATCTCCCTCTATGTTAACGTGTTATATTATTGAAAATACCAACTTCACTTTAATTGAAAATTAAAATTGTAGACAATTAAAACTATAAATGAGTATTAAAACTACAAAAGAAATTACCCATGATACATTCAAGGTTCTAATAATCTAATTATTTTGAGTTACAACTTTATTAACAAAATTTTTAAGTTCCATATGTTATTGGTTTTCTCCTTATTTCATGATTTTTCACTATAAAGAAGAAAAATATAAAGATAATGATGCTCTGATTTAATTAGTGCATAAATAAATGAAAAAATCTTTTGTGGAGAAGAAAAAGAGCACTCCTTGGCAAACTTAAACAAATGTATGAACATGACCCTAAAATAATATTGCTTAACATACTTAATTTATGGGAATCAACTAAATTATATAGTACAATTGATTAAACTTTAAACTCTAAGAAATTTATTAATAAGTAAATTATTATCAAACTTATTAAAATTTTTAAAACTTAATATGATTGATATCTAAATAGTACTATTGTTTGTTGAAAGCCTCTTTTCTTGCTCATACTATCTCTCGTCATGGCCCATGTGTTTTTTACCAATCAAATTGTATATTCAATGATATAATTGAAGAAAAAAAAATTGAATGTAATATTGTACCATGATATTAAAAGGAGTAAAAAAATCAATTACAACCAGAGAAATCAATTACCAGGCTATTTTACAGGTCTCAAGTGGTGCAGCCTGAAAGGGAGAATTGTCAAAATGTGGCAAGAATTTGTGGAGTATTAAATCATAGTTTACTTTCAAAAGACTTTGAATAGAATTTTTTCAAAGACAACAATATCCATGGCTTTTCCCTTGATTGTAGAATAACACAAAAAAAAACCCAATAAATAATGGAAAATTACCCTATCCACCATCAAAGGAGTTTAACATACGGCACGTGCGGAGTTAAATATTTTTTTGGGCCAAACGGGGTTAAAGATTGACACGCGTCACGTTAGGGAACAAATTTGAATATTAATTATTTAATTAATTAGGAAATGTGGTACGTATCAACATTTTAACCCGCTTGTGAAGTTAAAAAAACTCCACCGACAGTGTACTAAATAATAACTCATAAATAATAGCTATAGGATCTATACAACATGCGACAATTTTTTCCCTTCTAGTGGATAGTTCACTTTCTCAAAATCACTTGCCAATTTTTGATGCAAACAGAAAATAATAACCGACGACGGTGTACTAAACATAATAACACGTAAATAATAGCTATAGAATCTATTCTTAATTAGTTGTTTATATCAGAATATATAATCTTAATTCTTAAAGGAACTATACACTTTACCTCACGGTTCTATTTAGAGATTTCAAGGGAAATTCAAGCTTGAACTTGATTTTCTTATTTCCTTCTAGGTTAATTAGAAGAGACAATCTTTGGTGGCTTTGTTAATGGTTGTTAATTGCCATTTTTTTCTTTTTGCCAGAGTTAATCGTTTGTTTGACTAATTATTAGAATATATTCATCTAACACTATATATTAAATTTAAGTATTAGAGTATAATTTTCATGTTCCCATTCGGTAGTTCTTTTTCGGTTCTTTTCTTTTGTCTTTTTTTATAGACTAAACTCTACAATAATCTGGTGCAAAAAAAAAAAAACTCTACAATAATCTTCATATATTCAATTCAACGTATGGGATCAACTTAATTTGTCGAACATATCTGTGGAGTGACAAATCAAATATTCTCTACCAATAAAATAAAAAAGTTAAATTTCTCAAGAAATTTGTGGTAATTGGATGAGTTAATGCATTTACAGAGTGAAGTTGATGTGTTAGCTATAAGAAGTAAAAACGAAGCTCAAAAAATTGCAGATTCAATCCAAAATTCTTTGGAACTTATAGAAACCTTGAACCCAGATCTCTTGACACTAAAATTTATAGCCACCATCAAAATCAACCATAAATTCCAAATTTCTAACACTAAAATTCGATAGCCACCGTTAAACCAATCAAGGAATTCTAGGATATGGAGAACAGAATTGAAAATAGATCTTGAATCTGTATGTTAACCCAAAGCCTCTTTTCAGGTCGGGTGAGTTTGCAAAATTCAGGTGATATTTATACTTTGCAAAATGTTAGAAATTGCTAGCTCCAACAAAAAAAATCACCCAAAAACAATGAATGGAAGGATTGACCAAAATTGGAGAATTGAAGATTGGGGAGACGATGGGGAGGGGGAGAGTTATGATGGGAATATTATCTCTTTTTTGTTAAAAGTTATTGATACTTATTTTATTAAAAATGATAAAAATATAAATGAAAATAAAAATACATGTTTATCCTTTTAAATGAAGACTAATCTTTAGAATTAAAAAGGCTATTTTAGATATTTTAGATCAGAGGTTTTGAAGTTTAGGATTATAGAATATAAAGATAAAGATAAAGATATAGTACATAACTAAAAACAGAAATTACGATATTGCACTTGAGATTACAAAGTCCTTGCAAAGATTTTGATGTATGTTTCTCAAGACTTGTTGGCATTAATTACTTGAGCTTATGAATAGCTCAATCAACTGCCCAAATGAGTTGAATGAAGACCCATTGTGGCTCACAGCTTCCCTGCTCATTTCACTCATCTTTTTTCACCTTTTTCCTCACCTCACTATCACCCTCCATTAAACAATTTATTGCTTTCTCTATTTCATTTGCCCTCACCAAATCACCCTCTTCAAACTTATAATCTAATCTCATCTCCATTGCTAACCCCAAATCTTTCACCATTTGAAACGCATTCAATTGTTGTTCTGAGTGCATTGGCCATGTCAAAATGGGAACCCCATACCATAAACTCTCCAGAATCGAGTTCCATCCACAATGTGACACGAATACCCCAATGGATTTGTGTGCAAGGATTTCAATTTGTGGGCTCCAATTGCAAACCATTCCTACTCCTTTGGTAAAAATCTCTTCGAAATTGTTGGATTTGTGTGACTCTTTTATTATTCTTATTGACAACAAGAATTTGTGCCCGGATTGCTCCAGCCCCTCTGCAATCTCCCTGGCTTGTGCTTTATCAAAGGCCTGCATGCTTCCGAAACACAAGTAAACCACCGAAGCTGGCGGTTGATTGTCGAGCCATTTCATAACTTGGTCATGTTGGACCTTATTGTAGAGCGAAGAACTACTCTAAGTCTGACGATGAAGGTCAAGCAATGGCCCGACCGTGAAAATGGGTTTGTCTAACTCTGAAAGAGTCTTGACCGCATGAGATTCCAACTCCTCAAATGAGTTATTGATGATGGCCTTGGTCTCCTTGAATCTTCTTACTAGATTTAAGAAACAAATGTACCCACCGCTATCCTTGTCGAACAATAAAGAAGGTAAACAATTACTAGGAATAGAGTTTAAGTAAGCTGGAACAACAACTGACTCAGAATCCGAGGATCGAAACTCTCGACCTACTTGATCATGTCGAGGAATTAGGTGTAATGAAAACCCAAGACAGGCTACACCAGAAGTGTTGAAAAGATAGGAAGGGAACCCAAGTTCAGTGGCTACATCAATCATGGAAATGGTGAATGTAACGACAACTAAGCCTACAATATTAGAGAGTGATTCAGGTAAAACTACTTGATTGATTATGGAATCCTTGACGCAAAACTCATGACTCTCTATGAATTTGACTCCAACTACTTCCGGGCGAAGGGAAACGCTTATCGAGGTAGGAGCAGCTGCTTTCACCGGAGGAAGATTGATAAATCGAAGTCGATCAGGAATAGTGTTGGAGGAAGCAAGTGATTGGATGTATGATTTGAACTCGGGGGAAATTGGAGTGTCCATTACTAGGAATGAGGCTGAGAAACGATCGTCTCGAAGGAGCAGGCGCTTTGCAAACTCCACAGATGAGACGACGTGGCCTATGGTTGGCGTCGGGATGAACACTAGCTCCAACTTCTTCATCGTTATGGAAGGTTGATTATAGTGCTACGTACTAATTGAAAAAACAGTGTACTAGTTAAGATTTTGGTAAGGCTATTGTTATTGTATATTAATTTCAGTAGTTGCCGACAGGGGCGGATCTACCATACATTTAGTGGGGTCGCGTAAAGTGTAAATTTTATGGAGAATAAAAAATGAGGGGTAAATCAATGATTGATTGCATAGTTATTAAACCCGGTCTAGCAGTCGGACCAGTTGATTTGGTGACTCGGTGGTGGAATCGTACTGGGTTAATGATTGGATCGTTTGGGTAAATGATCCGTTGAAAACCGTTGCGACTCGTTAAAACCTGGATTAACCCGGTGACCCGGTGGATTCATGTTTTTCATTAAAAAAAATAAATTTAAATCCATTTTTTCAATTTTTAAATAGATATATTAAGGATAATATTGCAAACTAAATAATATATATTAAAAATTAAAAAAAAAAACAACAACAAAATTTAAGAAGTACTAAAGTCTTAATGATATTTTTTTACATCTATCTTACTTTATTTATTTAAATTAACATGTCTCATGGTTGGATAATTAATAATTTATGGAAATAAATTCATTTTTTATAGTTTTATAAGTTAAAATATATTTATTTCCATTTATATCATTTTGTAATGATATTATAGATTAGATTTAATAATTTAGTTATGGAAATAATAAATATAAAATTTATAAAATATTTAAAAATATATTATTTATTAACTCGCATTGACCCGATTAACCCGACGGTTGAACCGTCTAACCCGTGACCCGGAGTCTCGGATGGGTCGGTCTCCAAGCCGGGTTTAATAACTATGATTGATTGAATCCACTAACATATATGGCTAAATAGCCAATTCAAGATATAACCTTTGAGCACTTGCTCAATTTAGGATATAATGATACAAAATTTAGAATAGGACAAGGTTGCAACTGTTACTAAACCCCCCAACTACTAAGGGTACTAGTATTACCAATATATCCAACTGTTAGTGTGTCATTTTTAAATAAGTAGTACATCCTTAGTAGTGGGGGGTTTAGTACTACTCCAACCCTTTCCTTTCACGATATAACGTTTTTGAGTTCAACCAACTCAGGATAAAAACAAACAGACCTAATTGTTTGCATAACACGTGCCATTAAATGCTTAGGTGACGTCATCCCATATATGACACGTGTATGACCGATGTATTTTTAGAATATCAATTTTTTTGTTAGATATTTTTTTATACTTCAATAAATAAAATTAAAAGAAATTTCTTCTCGACAGTCTACATCTATCTCTTTCTCTTACTTAATTTTCCAAAAAATTAAATCAGATGAATATTCCGATGAACACCACCATACCGGAATTCCAAAAAGGGAGATTATTACTCTAGAAACTTTCTTAAACAATTCTTTCAACTCTTAAAACCCAAATTTGTACTTGGTTTCTTATGAAACTTGTTACATTGACATAGATATAAACCTTAAAAATCTTTACTAAACCAACACCTATTAAAACAACCATGGTAATGCACTAAAACAGTCAACTTAATCCAAAAAAACAAAAGCCACAAAGAAAGACTTGTCCAAGGGTCGAGCTACCAACGCAAACCCGAAAACCCGTCCGAAATTTGGGAGGGTTTGGACAAACATATAAGGCCCGATATCGGACCTTGAACAAAAGAGAAGGCTCATTTTAAAAAATGAGTCGGGCCTTGGTTTTGATGTTTTAGGCACGGCCCAACTCGGCCCGACCACGAATTACATATAAATATTATAGCTTTTTTATTATTTATACAAAATTATGATAATATTAAATAATTTTTATTTGTATCTTAATTAAAATTTGGAAAATTCTACTAAAAAACTTATATATTTATTTTATTATTAAATAATGTGTATTTTAATTTTTAAATTTTATTATTGAATAAATTGTAGTTATTATTTTTATTTTAAAAAAATAAATATATGTGGGCTTGTGTGGGCCTTGGTTGTGTCTTGAAAAATATGGACGGGCCTTGAACAAAATTATAAGCTCATTTATCGGGTTGGGCCGAGTTGGACTTGGACAACCATGAATACCATAATTATCAAGCCTAGACTCGGCCCGAATCCGACCCGGCTCGGCCCGCCCCATGGACACCTCTATTTGAGACTAATCCCTATCAAACCAGAAGCGTGAAAGATTACAACCCTCCCAACAAATACATTTGTAAGGAATCGAACGTATTTTCTTACTTTTATCGAGGTGGAGGTCGCTTACCACCTCAACATCTCAACCAGGTATTTTTTTGGGTACATTGCTTAGTTGTATTTTTGTTTATCTCATAAAAAGAAATTTGATGGCTCCTATTGATTAAATTACCTGGGAGGTTCCTATGTTGTACAAAAATATTCAATTTAGTCCATGTACTCAAAATCGATCAATTTAGTCCCTATACTCACAAGATTGAGTCCATTCATGAGTCTTCAATTAGACCCAATTGTCCAATTAAATTGTGTTTTTATCGATTGGATTCAATTGACTCAATCTTATGGGTACATGGACTGAATTGATCGTTTTTTGAATACATACAAGAAATTAAACATTTTTGTGCAGTACAATGACTTCGCAGGTATCTTAACCTCTCATATCCGATGTATAGTCATATTAAAACTATAGACTAGGCTTCCAAATATCATAAACAAGTTGGTCGGTCCACGCTGCCGCGTCAGGCGTCTTTGAATATAGTTTTTCAAAAAAAATTTCATTGCCGCCCTCATAAACATCATCCTGAAAGCATCAGCTTTACCAACCAATATCAAGCAAAGTTGCTGCTATGCTTATTCAATCATTGGATATAGTTAACTCAGTTTGATAAACAAAAAGCCAAGAAATTGTTCATGAGAATAGTTGATAAAATTAAATACTCCATGACACTATTTATTACCAAAATAGTCAATTACCAATATAGGATAAGGGGAAAGAAAGTGTAAGAAACTAATTGAGAGACTATTAATGACACTATTTATTAGTAATCCGGCAAGTTGGAAAAGACAAAAAAAAGGGCAAAATACTGGCTCCTTAATGTCCTCATTAATCCTGATTTGGAGTTTTTAGTAATTTAATTGGGTATCTTATAAAGGTTTAGTGTGTATATATATATATATGTATGTATGTATGTATTTTGGACTCCCTTTGGGGAGTTAATGTGTCAAGTTTTCTCTTTAATCTTTTAATTTCAATCCTTTATATATACCATTAATACTTAACGTTAATCCTTTAACTATATATATAACGTTAATCTTTTATTTGTTGTGTATGATATATACCATTAATACTTTATATATACCATTAACACGTTTCCCCCTTTAATTAATTATTTAGTGACGTAACGTTACTTACTTTTTTTAATTAATTACAACGTTATAACGTTTCTTTAATTCAATTCTTAATTCTTAATGTTAATTATGTGCCAATTAATTCTTAACGTTATTATATCAATTTTTCCATTATATATTCATATGTGATTTTCAATCCTTTTATCCCTCTTTCCCTCCACCTATTATCCTATTCGAAGTTGTACTATTTGCTTTCAATTCTCAACATGAGGTAATTCTTTCAGTCCATCTAAATGAATCCCGTAAATATTTTCTTATACAGATTATACAGATATATTTTCTTATAACTCTTTTTTACCCCCAAACAGTTGTGTAGCTTCCGGTGGTTGCAATTTTATCAGCGAGTTGAATTCGACACGTGAAGATTGGAAGGTCAGGGTGAGAGTATGTCGGCTTTGGAATGTGTTTGACAATAGAGACCACAGATAAGATAATCAGTATGGAAATGGTCATTGTTGATGAGAAGGAATTTCACTTGTTCTTAGACTTTGTGTCTTTCATTATTGATATCTAAACTTTGCAAATATATATTAACTTACAATCGGTATTTTTCTTTGTCTAGGGAAATTATATGCATGTCGTGATTTGGAAAAACCATGTCTCTAAGTTCAAAGATAACATTCGTGAAGGGAATATCTATTTCATTAAAAAATTTGCTATGGTGTCTAACAAACCAAAGTATCGAGTTGTTAGTTGTTTTTCTTTTATGATATCATTTTTTGCAGCCACTATGGTACGAGAATTAGATGAAGTGCCCCCTGCTATTCCCATGCATATCTTTGAGTTTGTCAACTTCTCTAATCTGACGGACAGAGTTAGGAGTGATGTTCCTTTAACTGGTGAGTGGGTTATGAGCACAATACTTTTGATTGCCATAATTTAAGCTCCCTTTGGGGAATTAATGTGCCAAGTTTAAAGTGGCAAGTTATATATGGTGTCAAGTTTTACTTTAATTTCAATTAATTATTTAGAAATTTGTTAATTAGACGTTATGGATCACAAATTTAGTTGTCATTTATTTTTAACGTTATGCAAATTAAATTCTAACGTTATATATTAACGTTATATATTTAATTGTTATTTATTTTTAACGTTATATAAATTAAATTCTAATGTTATATATATTAAATTCTTAATGTTATATAACGTTATATTTAATTTTTAAGGTTATATATATTAAATTCTTAACGTTATGTTTAGGGTTATGTCAATCTCTCTACTATAAATATATATTACATTGGGGCAAGGTTCAGCAGAGGGTTTGATATGAGACTCCTTTGGAAGATGGATTCGGGGTTTTACCATGAATATTGGTATAACTGACAATCTCTCGGCGGAACTTTGGGGGTATCCAGGAAGTGTTGAGACTAGCAAAATCACTTGACTTAAATAATGTGATTGTTCAACTGGATACGAGTGTAGTGGTCTCTTTCTTGAAGCAAGGCATTGGGATGTCTCATCAAAATTCTATGTTAGTACAAGAAGCCTCTGTTTTAGTTCAAGGGGATTGGATTCGAGAAATCATCCATGTATATCGTGAGGGTAACCGATGTGTGAATTTTCTAGGCAACATGGGTCAGGATTCTCCACATGGTTGTTTGACCTTACTGGAGCCACCTTTGGGGATTCTTCTTCTGCTGGAACATGATGCTAAAACTGACTTTATCGGCATCTTATGTACCGAAAAAAAAAATTTCTCTACTATAAATTCTTTTGTTGGTCTCAAAAATCTACTTCAACCTCCAAATCCTATTATCCTCCTTACCCTTTCCCTTCCACCTATTATCCTATCCTATATATATATTCTAATTATATCGAAATTGTACTATTTGCTCTCAACCATCCCGCTTCTCAACATGAGGTAATTCTTTGAGTCCATATAAATCAATTTCGTAAATATTTTCTTAAATAGATATATAAATCTTTAATTTTTTTAATTTTCTTAACTCATTACTAATTTTGTCTTAATCTTTGTTATTGTTAACATTAGAGAAGTATTAGGTAGGATCGCATCAATTGACCCTGTGCAGACCAAAATTACAAATGGAATATCTCTTAACACCCTCAAGATTGACCTTATGACTCCAAGTAATACGTACAATTCTTTGTTAAATTAAGTTTTGTTTTTTTGCTCCTATTTCTGTATGTGTTGTCTTATATATTGTCTTAAATTTATAGGTTGATAAATTCTTAATTGTTTTTTGTAGGTCCACGATTATATTGACTTTTGATTGCCACAAATTTAAGCTTTACTATTTTTAATTTTCTTAACTCAAAACTAATTTTCTTATTTGTCGTAATCTTTTTCGTAGACAATTTCTATGTCCAAAAAGTTGTAAGAATTAAGAAAATAAGAAAAAAAATTGAATAAATATATTGTTACTTGAAACTCATCGGTGTTACTTATTATTAACACGACCCGTGTCATCGCGCGGGACTTTACCGTGTGTGTGTGTATATATATATATATATATATATATATATATATATATATATATATATATATATTGGAAAATGGTATTTTCGCACCCCACATGTACACCTCATCTCCACAATCGAAGGAAATGGCAATTATATCCCTCACATGATTAGTGCGAGGTGGAGATGTGATGTACAAATAAGACCACTACCATCCATATTAATTTACCCAATGAAATATTCATTATCCTCAATTGATATTTTTTTTACTCTATCCGGTATCCAGAGTTTTGCTCTGACTAGTTTGAATCCGACCCGCATCGCACACCTGGTTATGGTGATTGAGTCTACCAACAGAAGCAACTGAATGATCATTCATTTATTCTTTGTGTTTTATATTGAATTTTTTTTTCGCAAGTTTTATATTGAATGTTTATCTAGTTATTTACTTATTTTAGAACTTCTTTTTGGTTGACTATTTTAAAATTTAGAATGCTTTAAAATAATCTTCACTTTCCCTACATGACAAATACTTTTACAACTTGTTTTAGGCTGAAATTTTAAATTGATGCCTAAGTTTTGAAAAATTCTCAATTAAGGATCATAATTACGGGTGTCCATACCCAGCCCAAACCGAAAAATCTGATCAGGTTATTCGGTTTCGGACTAAATGGATCGGTCCAAATGGTTCTGTCGGGTTGCTCGGTGCAACCCGACACAATAGTCGAGTTCTCGGTGCATGGTCAGGTTTGAATATGCCGACCCGAAACCGCCTGAGAACCCGACAGTTTTTTTTTTATAAAAAATATATATATTTCATATATAATTATATATCTGATATCATATATATATATAATATTAATTTATATATGTTTTTTTAATTTTATATTGAAAATATATATATGTATAATTATATACTGAAAAGGAAAAAAAATTTCAATTTCATCAAATTACTCTCTCTCTTTTCTCTCGACACTCGTCTTCTCTTCTTCTTTCCCGAAACTCATCTCTCTCGTTTCTCACCGCCATCGACGCCGGCGAGCCTCTCGACAGATAGTCAGAGGTCAAGACTCACGACGTCTTCTTCCTCCGATGTCTTTTTTTTTTATCTTTGCCCCAAATTGAGTTGAAATCCAAACCCTAGTCCGAAAATCCCCAATCCCCAATCCTTCAAAATTCTTCAAATTTTTCAGTTTTTATCTTGATTTCCTCTAAAGTACCCTCCTCTTCTGACTTTGGTGGGCATCCCGGCGAAATGGACAACCCCGACATGGTGAACCATGAAAATGAAGGTAAAATTTCAGTTTAAATAGTTGCTGCTTTGAGTTTTCTTTAATTTGGTGATTTCTTGTCTATAAGTTCAGCTTAATTGATGGATGAAGTTCAGTTTAAAACTTTAAACGATGAAGTTCAGTTTAAATGATGAAGTTCGGTTTAAATGATGAAAGATGAATGAAGCTTTGAGTTAAACTATTTACTATGTAATTTGGGTATTGCTCTGCTCATATGATGGAAAACAAATCACTGGTAAATTGTTGTTGTTTTGTGTGTGATTCTTGCTTTGACATCTCACTGTTTTGCTACTTTTCTATCTGAAACTTTGGAATTGCAGAATTTTATTCTTAATTATTCTTATGATGACACATGCTAGGCTAATTGATAGATCAATGATGAAGAAAAGAAAGAGAAATATACCTTAATTTATTAAGAGAATATTACAGCCAAGTATTGTAATATTAAGCAAAATATGTTAGAAGGATCAATGCAGGCAAAATATAATGATTTTTCTCTGTTCCATAGAGTTCCTATATATATATATATATATATATGTGTGTGTGTGTGTGTGTGTGTGTATGTAAGTTTGGTGGCAGAGTATAAGTATGAAAAGTTTACTATAAGAGTATAAGTATGAGTTCCTATAAATTCCGTCAGGCACAACCGGGGGCCCGGTTGGGGTCAAGTGGGCTCCCGGTCAGGACAGTGAGTTTGCGAATCTGGGGGTTTCAATCGGGTCCCTAGTTGAGCTGTAATTGGACTCCCAATTGAGATGTAATCGGGCTCCCAGTTGAGATGTAATCGGGCTCCTACTTGGACTCCATCAGGATTTTTGCTAAGTCTTCAACTCTAATTTCATTTACTAATAGTTTTTATTTTTGGGTTGGTTTGGTGTATATTTGTTGTGTTTGTTGCCATTTGTTGTTTAGTCTTGATACTAATAAATTGAATGGCACTTTTTTTGTAGGAAGGGAGCACACAAGTTCCACAGAAGTTGAACATGTAGTTGCTGCCACTGCCCCGTCCCTTGATCCTGAAAATGAATCCCAACCGAGGGCAGAGTCTGAGCATACCTCAAAGAAGCGGAAAGTGCCCCCTAAGCCTCCTAAGCCTGCTGGAAAAAAAAAGCAGTGGTCTCAGGTATGGCAGCATTTTACTAAGTATAAAGACCCTACTAGTCATGAACAAAGATCTAGATGTAACCATTGTGGAAAGGACTATGCTTATGACTCTAAAGGTAGTGGGACTAGTACAATGAGGAAGCATTTGCCTAAGTGTCCTAAGATGCCTAAAGGAGCTAATGTAGATTTTAATCAAACTGAATTGGTGTTTAAGGCCCGAGAAGATGGGTCAGGGGTTGTTCAAGCTTGGAAGTTTAGTCAAGAGGAAATTCAAACTTCCATAGTAGAAATGGTCATTAATGAAGAGATCCCATTTAATTTTGTTCAAACAAAGGGGTTTAGGAAAGTATTATATAATGCTTGTCCAAGGTTTGTTATGCCTTCTAGACAAACCGTGGGTAGGCATTGTGTGAAGATGTATGAGGAGAAAATTAAGCTTAAAAGGCTTCTTGCTTCTAACACTAGTAGGCTTTGTTTCAATACGGATACATGGACTAGTATTCAAAGAAACTCCTACATGTGTGTGACGGCTCACTATGTGGATAATGGGTGGGTTTTGAGGAAAAAAATCATCAATTTTTACCCCATTACAAGTCATAAAGGTCAAGATATGGGTAAAGATTTAGAGAAGTGTTTTAAGGATTGGGGATTGGATAGGATGTTAACTGATCGAGCCAAAAAAAACCTTATTTTTATGATCATTTTCCTATGCTTTTTGCTATTTTTATGTGGAATTTAACCCTATTTTGCAAGTATTTGTGTTTTTAGATCTTGAAGAGAAGAAAAATGGAAACTTGTTGTTTTACACTCTTTTTGGAGCTAAATTGATGACTTTTTGCACAAATATGGACTTAGCAATTTGGAGTGAAGATTTGGAGATTCGAAGTTCGTGATTGAAGATAATTTGAAGAATTGAAGATCATTGAAGAAATATTTCAAGAAGCAAGAATTGAAGATTTGGAGTTTAATTGCAAAGGATTGAAGCCAAGCCCAGAAGAAGCTCGGAAGTTAAGGATTTTTGGATATTTTATATGGGAAAATACTCAGCCCATAAAAGGTCACAATTGGAGTTAAAATCCCAATTTGTGCCACCTATATCCAAGGAAATATCCAAATCCCGTAATTTCCCGTAACTAGTCCTATTTGGACTAGGATTCAGCGCAGTCTCGGTAAAAAGGACATAACTTTCTGCTCAGATGTCCGTTTTAGGCCCGTGAGTAGTCGTTGGAAAGCTAATTCCGAGATCTACAACTTTCCTTTAAAGTCCAAAGCCCAATTCTGCCGTTTTCAAGCCCAAATCTGCCGGTGAAGTTTCTGTAGAAATCCAGAAAATTCCAGAATCCTGTTTTGACTTAGATTCTACTCTACGATGACATCTAATCCAACTTGGAGACTAAGTCAGCCCCTAGAACGTCCTAGCCTCTTTTCCTAAGTCTAATAGGAGACTTTAGGTTATTTTTCCCCAATATAAAGCCACCTCCTGTAACACAAATCACATACATACACAATTCTCTTTCATCTTTTTCTTAGAAAATATTCTAGTTCTTTTTCTCTAGTTTTAGGTTAAGGGTGCCGCACCCCTCTCTTTGCATAGAGAGGGGCGGCAACCCTAGGATATTCAAGAAGAGGATTTCGCCTTCAAGTTTTGTAAGTTTTCTTAAGCCTATCATGGACTTTTCCAAATCCATGAGAAGCTAAATTCTTAATACTTCCTATCCTTTGGTGAATTTAATCAATTGATTATGGTGAGATTTTTGTGCTTATAATTTAATATTAGTTCTTGATAGGTAGTAGGTGAGTCTTTGTTTTAATCTTATGATCTTGATAGTTATTAATTTATGTGGCCAGTAAAGAGGTAGTTGGATAGATCTATAGTTAGATCAAAGTTAGTTCTAACCCTTCAGGTTTGATTATTGGTAACAAATTAGGTATGCTTAGCCGCAACCTAATGGGACAAACTTACCACTGACCGAGAAATTGCTTGGTGTCTGGTTTTACTTTTTGTATGCATGTGCGAAAAATTAATTGTTCTTAATGCTTTGTTCTTAAGCGGTCTTTAAGCCCTAGAACGGTAATTGATTGCTGAAGGAATAAAAGGGATAACTTAGTCTTAGTCGGCACTTTATCTAATATACATGTTAGGTTCGCCCAGACCAGTATCTTAGAGAGTTAAGTATTGAATTCATCTTTAAAATCAAGGATCCATAGTTAAATTGATTGACTCATCCCATTGGAGAAGAAGTATGCTTTTTAATTATTGTTTGCTTTATAAATTGCCTTAGATTTAGATTTAATTTAATTGCTTTCTTTTTTATTGATAATTTTAATCCCCTGTTTTAAAACTAATTTTTGGAAAAGATTTGTTCTTGGAAATAAAGTTCTTCACCCTTCTTTGTGGGATTCGACCCCTACTTGCCCTATCTACTTTAGTTAGGTTTTGTGAGGATTATTTTATGGTCATTGACGACACGATCATTAACCATCACGGTTGACAATGCACAAAGCAATGATGTTGCAATTGGGTATTTGAAGAAAAAGCAAGAGCAATCGAGGAGTGGTTTGTTGGGTGGGAAATACGTCCATATGAGGTGTGTTGCCCAAATTCTTAATTTAATTGTAAGTGATGGGTTTAACACAATGGATGAGTCAATTGAAAGAATTAGGAACTCAGTGAGGTACATTCGGAACTCCAATGCAAGGCTTGCAAAGTTCATGGAGTTGGCTAAGAAAGAAGGAATTAATCCGAAGCTTGGCTTGATGGGTGATGTGTGCACTAGGTGGAATTCCACCTACTTAATGTTGGAGCATGCTATCACATTTGAGAAGGTATTTCAACAATATGACTATGAAGATAGCAAGTTCCATGATGACCTAGATGGGAAGGTGCCGAGTACTAATGATTGGGAGAAAGCTAAGAAACTTTGCAAAGTCTTGAAAAGGTTCTACAACCTCACTAGCAAAGTTTCGGGTAAGTCCCTTTTTGACACTTAATTTCTTTTTTTTTTTCTTAAGACATTTAACTCCTATATGTGTTAATTAAATTAATAAATTCTATTTCGTGTATAGGTACATCTTTCGTGTATAGGTACATCTTTCGTGTAAGATATATGCTCTATCTTGCAAGGATTGAGGGAATTGGAGAAGTTTACAAGCTCAGATGTAAGTGGCATGGCTGAGATAATGAAGACAAAGCTCAACAAATATTGGGGTAGCTTGGACAAGATTAACATGCTTGTCTACATTTCTGCTATCATGGACCCAAGGAAGAAGTTGAACTTTGTGGAATTTTGCTTGAAAAAGATGTTCCCCGGTGATAATGCAAAAGTCACGGCCATGGTAGCCTCCATAAAAAAAAGCGCTTGTTGAGCTTTTTGAGGAGTATAAAAGGGTTCTGCAGCCGGGTAATACTCCTGAAAACCAAGGTCTGAATCAACCTAGTACTGCCTCTAATGTTGCTGTTGGTGGTGATGGAATGGGGCTCGATGATGATGATGATGATGTGATGAATGAGTTTAGGGTGTTTAAGATGGAGAGTTGGAAGGAAGAAAATCTTACTGAATTGGACAAATACTTGAAGGAGGACACTGAAGGGGATGAATTTGATGTAGGGAGAATTCCCCTTAGGTGTATTCAAGTACAAAATAATCAACATATGGTGGTATGTTTATAAGTTGTCAACATTTAGTGTAACGATTCCTCTTTGGTGTAATGGTATCATTTTTTTGTGTAATGAAAAGTCCCCAAACAGTCAAAAAAACCCTTCAACTACCCGTTCTCTTCTCCACTTGCCATGAATGATATCACAAAATCACAGAATCTTCCATTGTTGATGATTTTATTCTTTTCTTACTTTCAACAAAAATTGTTAAGTTCTTAAATATTAACTACGAAATATCAAAAACTCCAAGATCAGTTATTCTTGCTCGTTTAGCCCCATTTTAATACCAATATTGTTATTTAAGGGAGGGGAAAAAAACCAAAGACAAAAATCGAACATTTAATTATGCATTTGCCCAACATATATTAATCAATTTGGGCAAAGATTATCATATGATGGTAGCTTTTTGAAGTAAATAGATCACTTGAGAGCCGGCCTGAATTTCATCGGAAGATGATCGAAAGCTGCCTTCCGACATAGACAGAGGAAATTTTGAACAGAGCATGAGCTAGTAGCCTAAAATCAAAAGATAATAGAGGACAAAATATGGGTTTAGGGACGAAAAGTGTCTCACTTTTTAGGTAACAAGGAATACATGATCATAGAGATAGAAAATGGATGCACCATCCCGATCCACCACCCTTCTCCGTCGTTGATGGCCATTAAAGGCCTCTTATCAAGCAAACCAATCTCATGGGTACACCCATCTCAAGATTGAGGCGTTTGTTTTCTCATCTAAAAATTCAAGCAACAAAAAATCTATTTTAGAGGAGATGGAAAAAGAAAGAGTGAACTTTTGTGAAAAAAAAAGGAGAGTGAACTTTTAGAGCTGAGAGAGAGAGATTTGAAAGACAACTCAGAAAAATCGTGAGAGGGGTTTTTTCTCTATGAAAAATAAATGGCAGTTTTGTCTTTCTCAAAAAAGATCCAATACACCAAAAAAGGATGAATTCTATCCTTACACCAAATGTTGACAACTTTAAACCATACCACCATCCATTGATTATTTTGTATTTGAATACACCTAAGTGGAATTCTCCCTTTGATGTATTGGGTTGGTGGAAGGTTAATAGGCATAGATTCCCGGTTCTTTCCTCAATTGCTAGGGATCGCTTCGCGATTCCCCTCTCCACTGTGGCATCCGAATCTGCCTTCAACACATGTGGTAGGCTACTAGATTCAAAAAGGAGTAGTTTGAATGCAGCCGTTGTCCAAGCATTAATTTGCTATCAAGATTGGCAACGTGAAGCTCAACAAGACCAAACCGGGGTCGAGGAGGATGGAGATGACGAATGCTTTGATCAAATTGGCATTGATAATATTAAACCTTTGATATTTATAAAGAATAGCTCTTATCTTATATGTTTATACTTATAATTTATATCCTTTAATATACTAACACTATTGTTGTTTTTATCTTGTTTAGAATCATCCATGAGGTCATTGGATCCCATCATTGATTCTCCTTGACACTTAATTTGCTTATGAGCTTGAGGTAAAATAATTGTGGCTGTTTTTGTTGTTGTTTTAGTGCTTTTTGGATCCCATATTTGTGGTTGTTTTAGTGCTGTTATTGTTGTTGTATATTGTTGTTTTGTTGCTGTTTTGTGTGAAGATAATGTTGCTGTTATATTGTTGCTGTTTTTGTTACTTCTACAACCTATTTAATGGATCAATTGTTGTTGTTTTCTTGTAGGCTTGCCTTGCGTCTTGCGAGTTTGATGTCAACTATGAAGCTGATTTCCAGATTTTCTGCTCACTATCTTTTGATTTATATAATTGTATATTGTGTTCAATGTATAGAACACTAAACACTCATTTAGGCTTAGTTTGGTATTGAGGTTGCAGTTTGAAAAAGCTTGGTTTGGAAAAAGTGCTTTTGAGAAGTGCTTTTTTAAATTGCGGTAGGAAAATGTAAATAATGTTTTGTATTGCTGTGAAAAAATGGGGTTGAAGGATAAAATGTCTAAAATAGATATGCTAGTTAAAAAGGAAAGTAAAAAGTAATTAGGGGATTTTAGTCATTTAATGTCCAAAAGCACTTTTGAAACGCAAAAGCACCTAAGGATTAGCTTCTTGGGTTGGCTTGGCTTTTGCGTTCAAAATCAGCTTTTCGCACAAATCAAGATTTATTTGGTATTGCGTTTGGGTTCAAAAGCAGTTTTTTTTATCTCCAAACGCAATGCCAAACCAGGCCTTAGTCATTTTGCTACTACGTAGTCTTAGGTAGTAGAAGTAGATGCTGCATGCATCAAGTTTTTGAGTATTTGTAGGCTCTTTTGTAAGTATATATTGTGCAGCATTAGCCATAGGAAATTAGGAATACATGTTAAGTTAGGCTTAGAAAAGGGAAAGGCTAAAAATGGCTTCATTTTTTTGTATAGTGGCTGCTAATGCTATTCTGCTAACATTTTGCGTTTTGCAAACTTTACAGAAGGTTGAAAGCTCAAAGCTAAATGAATGAAAATTATTCTGCGCCTGACTTGCTGTTTTTTGTAATTTGGGTTGGACCCGACCCGACCGAGGATCCGACGGAACCGACTTTTGTCGGTTCCCTTTCGGTTCTAAAGGTACTCGGGTCGGTCCTCGGTCCTATTTTTAATCCGTCGGTTCTAGAGTGGAACCGACCCAACTGACCCGACCCGACCATTTGGACACCCCTGATCATAATTTTAGAAAAGATCATAGTAAAAAGTGTGTGCACATGGACAAATGAAACAACACAGGTCATGTCATAGATTAAATATATATATATATATATATATATATGAAGAATTTTTTTTATGCCTAATCATCGTATCATTATCTCACGTTAGTGTTGGCCAAAAAAAAAATCTCAAGTTAGCACATCATTTAAATTAACGATGTGTGTGGTTAACAACCCATATTTTAGACTTTTTGGCTTTACTCAAAAAAATCAAGAATTTATTTGAACTTTTTTAAAGTTGAGGCTCTTAATTTAGAATTTTTTTGAAAGATTGAGACCCAATTTTAGATTTCATCCATTTTTTATATATTAGTCTTCAATTCCACGTTCGTTACATGTGACCAATCCTGTTTAAATTAAAAGAAAATTAAAATATTAATTGAAATTAATTATAAATAGAGTTGTCAAAACCTGATCCAAACTCGATAACTCGTCCAACTCGACCGAACTCGATTTTATAAGAGAAAGTAAACAACCCGAATCCAATCTTTATAGACCCGACAAACCGTAACTCGAATGACCCGAGAAATTAACCAGGACGGCCCAAGAATATTATAAACTAAAATCATGTTTTATTCAATAAAATCATGTTGTTATAATTTTAACCATTCTAAATTATCATTTATTCAATAAATTTTATATTAGTTATAATTTTACCTATTATGATTGTTAGGGATCAGAATTGGGATGATGCAAAGCCCACAAAAGCCCACAAAAGCCCACCAAGCGTACTCAAGGTTGGGTCATCTATCCCCTCATATTTATATCCCTCATATCCCCAAAGGCATTCTCTCTCCCCAAAGTCCCCAAACACATATAACACAGGGGCAACTCACTCAAAGTCCTCAAACACATATAACACAGAGACATCTATACTAAAGTCCCTAAACACATATAACACAAGGGCAATTTTTTTCTCTATATGACAAAGGTCCTTAACACACAATGGGCCTTGTCAACTATTTCATTATTTACACAAAGCAAAAGCCCACATCATATACACATATATTACGTTGGGTTTTGCCTCTTCAAAGTCCACTTTTCGGCCCAAAAGACCCAATGCTTGAGGCCTTGCCACCTAATCACACAACCAAAAGCATGAAGACAAAAGGCACAAAGTCCAATCTCCTGCTGCTCCATGTCAGACTTTCCTGCTGAGGAAAGCATCTAAGGGAAGGATTTTACTTAAATTCAAATTCCTTCATATTTGACCATTTATGGCAGGGATTAAGTGCTAATTAATCTTCATTGCAGGTCTAAGGGCTACTGTGGACCAAGCCCACAGCGGGAAAACTCATTTAGAGATGTGGCTTGGAAGGCAAAAGAGGAAGGAAACTCCTTCGATTACCCTCCTTGAAGGGAAAAACTATGCTTGGAAGTTGTTCCTTAACACAAATGGGGTAATCGGTGGGTTGCAGAGGGTGGAATAAAAAACAAAGCTTATTTTGACTTTGGAGGAACCTCGGCAAACCAAATGAAGAGTTGCCATCGACGATAGCGACATATGAACACAAAGAGAGGGGATTGATTTCAAGACCGAAAGAAGCCATTGTTAACTTTCTCAAACCGGAAGATTCTTCATCTTGGACCTAAGGCCTAATCACTGCAATTAATCAAAAATCAAGAGCCAAAGAGGTCACCGGATAAAGCTTCTGACCGGTCAAGGAGGAAGCTATAAAAGGAGGTCATTAACGGCAAAAATGGCATCGCAAGCTCCATACCAAAGCACCACAAGCTCCATACAAAGAGCCAAGACCCCATATCAAGAATCACCACCATCTTCATCAAGAAGCTCTCAAGAACCCTAAATCATCCTCAACACAACAAGAAGTTAGTGTCAATCCTCCCAAATCAGTGCTTTCCTCCATCGTCAATACTTTGTATTTTGATTCCATTGCTCTCAATGTTTCCTTCTTCTTTCTCCCAAATCTCATACCCAATCTGTTTCCCACAAGTCCTTAATCAATAAAGAAGCTTTTCGATTCATTTTACTTCAAAGCAATACATTACTGGTGTTCTTGTTCATCTTTCTCATCTTCCTCAGTTTCTCCTCTGCTACAACTCGTTTCCTGCGGCAGGAAGTGTTCTTTGGATAGCAACCAACGTTTTCTCTCTAATCTTGGTCTCGATCTCTTATTATAACCCGATTTCTCTTCAGGGAAATTTGGGCTGGGCTCGAACTCAATAGAGAGCCGACCCAAGCCTTCCCATCACACAAAAAGGCTCCCACAATGATTAAATTTGCTAAATTTCAGTATATGAACAATTATTATATGAATAAAAATACTAAAATGAATAATTTATGATAAATTTTTAATTAGTAATTTACTTTTTTACATAATGAATAATTAATTAATTAGTAATTTCTTGACAATTTTTTCTATTAGGAAAGAACATAAATTTAGATATTATATAACCAATATTTATTTGAACACATACCCCACTTTATAGTTAATTATGTATTTAATATTCAAAATTAATATATAAAAGGGACACATGTTAACTCTTTAACCTCGTATATGTAGTTTGCTAAACTTCACCAATAGTGAGTTGTAAAATAAATCGAATAATAAAGATAGAAAATAAATTTAAGAATCAAACATTAAAAAATACAAGGCTGGCTCAATTGATCCAAGTCCTAGACCTGAAAAAGAAAAACCAAAACCCGAATGATCCAAAACCCGAGTAACCTGAGGTCAAAACCCAAACCCGCCTGACTCTAGAACCAGCAGATCTGAGACCCGAATGACCTGAACCCAGATGAGCAATGACCCGAGATTCTAAAAATTAACTGACTTATTTGACCTGGACCTAGATGACCCAAAACCCGTCCAACCCGCCCGATTGACTCCTCTAACTTTATAAGTCAAAGGAAATAATTGCATGTTACTCTTCTTTTTATTTTTAAAAACTTTAAATTCTTGTTATACACTTCAATACATTAAACTAGCAATACACACTCAAAAGATATAAAAAGGTCAATGACAATAATTAAATTTTAAATAAATTTCTAACTTAATTAGTTTTAAAAAATATGAATAATTAATTATTAGACAACTTATTTTAACTTTTAAACTTGATAATAATACTTTTATTAGTTTATATTATAATTGAAATGGGTCCAGATCTACCAAAAAGTCTCCAATTTTTTAAAATTAAAATGGTAAAAATAAAATATTTATAAAAATATTGAATTTAATTTAAATAAAAATAGAATTTTTAGATAACTGTAAAAGTTTATTTCTAAAAAAACTGTAAATTTTAAAAAATTTCATTTAAGAAATATATTTTAAAAATTCTAATATATCTAAGTTTTTTAATTAAATTAGTAAAATGATAAAAATAAAATTGGAATAAGGATATTAGATTTAATTAAATAAAATTAGTTGAGTAAAACTATAAAAGTATATTTAAAAAATTGTAATATATATAAGTTTTTTAATTAAAATAGTAAAATGGTAAAAATTAAATAGTTATAAGGATATTAGATTTAATTAAATAAAAATATAGTATTTAGTTGAGTAAAACTTAAAAGTTTATGTAAACAATGGTATTTAAGAAATATATTCGAAAAATAAGGATATAATGGATGATTCAAAAGTTTTAGAAGAGGTTGTACTTTTTAATATAGTACTACTAGTCATCACTTTCACGTACATTGCACGTGACCTAATATGTTTAAATTAAATTAAAATTAAAATCTTAAGTATATTACTAATTTTATCTTAAAGAAGCCTATAATTATAGCTGGAAAAATTTCAATCGAGTACGGTTACGGTTATCCGACTCGATCGCTTGAAACCAAACCTTATCCAACCCGTCGACAAAAAAATCCGCTCAATCCGAAACCGAAACGACCCGACCTCAAATCCTTAATGACCCAAACATAAATTGATCCGAATCAGATCAATCCGAGAGATTAATCCGAAAATAGATTTACAAGTTAGATTTGTTTTCATCCTAGCATTTTCTTCTAAGACTTATGTCATCTAGGAAGTTGGGTTTCATTAGGAACAAAGTGTATATTTAATTCTGATAAAAAAAGTGTATATTTAAAAAAAAAAATCAGTTTAGTCCTTTCTATAATCAAATTGGTCATGTTAATTAAAAAAACGAAAGGAAAGAAAACTAAAAAAGAAGATGTGTTCACATAAAAAGCCTAAGCTGTCTCATTGTCAATTGTCATTCAACGTAGTAACAAAAAAAGAATCCGAGTCTGAAAAACTGAGAGAAAGCGGCTGCACCAAAACCCCAAATAAGAAAAAAAACATACGATTCTTTTGGCTCTTTGCTTCACTTTGCTGGCTCCCTCACTCTTTAATATAACTCTCCTCCTTTTTTACAACTCACACTCATAAAAGCCAGAATCCGAACTATCATCACACAAAAGATATCACATTCATTCCCCAGATTTCATTATTAAATACTTTTTAGCTTCTCTCCTCTTTCCCCTTTGTTTTCTCAACCAAAATGGCTTACGTCCCAGCAGGTGGATACCCATTGCGAGGCCCATCAGCGTCAGGTGGTGGTGGAGGAGGAGGAGGAGCCACTTCGGCTGCGGCGGTTCCAACCAACAACCCTTCTTCTTCTGCTGTTTCTGCTACTCCATTTCATGGTCGAAACCTCCCTTTCATCACCCGTTTGATTTTAGGCCTTCAATCTGATCAAAACCGAGAGCAGGCTCTCGCCCTTCTTGTCAAGGTATCACCTTTTTTCTTTGGAATTTTCTGTTCGGTTGCTTGGGAAAAGAAAACGTGATCAACTGATCATATATGACAAAACAGCATTTATAAAGTAACAAGAACGTGTCTTTTTCTGCCAAACATGACTTAAGGTAACCAGAAGAACTTAAAATGAATATAAAGCTCTTTTCTTTTTTACTTTCTTATCTTTCAGCTTCATACTCTCCTTTTTGGGTATTCATTATCATTTCTTGGGTTAAAGAATGGTGTTAACCATTTTAATATTTCAAAATATTCGCTTTTTCATGTTTTTGAGTTTATCATAAGCAAAAATAATCAGCTTTGGAGCCATTATATATCTCTAAAATCAATTTGTTTAGTTACTGATACTACTAATGTGAAGTTTCTTAATCTTATCTCTATATGTCATTTATAGATAGAACATGTTAATATGGCTAAGGCTTGTGCTGTCATTTTTATATTCTCATTGTGGTGCAATATTGTAGTACACAATATGGAAAGCTTATATATTATATTATAATGGGGTTCTCGGCAAATCATTAAGAATTTGCTTATCAAGACATTTTTGATGGCTGATTGCTTTAAACTTGATTTAAATGATTTTATGGTGAATTATTGAAGACCTATTCTCTCAGATATGAACTTAATATGCTAGGAAGTAATTAAGGTGCGGAAAAAGTTGAAAACGTCTTGCCTATGGCTTAAAATAATACATTATTGTATGTACGACATTGGCATATTTATTGCCATGCCACAAGGAATTAGAGACTGTTAATGTTGGTCATTGTTAACCGTATATATGTGTCTTTACTTGTGACTTGTAGCAAGGCCATAGGTAGAGTATTAGAGTTTGAAGCCTGTCAGGATGACAATAAGTAGCTTCTTTCCTATAGATATTCAAGTAAGGCTAGTTTTCATGACAGATTTTTAAGCATATTGTATTGCAGCTGTTCTAAAGATTGATTGATAGAAATCATTCCTCTCAATTAAGGCCAGTGTGTTACTGGTCACAAGTTACAACTCATGTTTCTTGAAGGCTTTGAGGAAATGCCTAGGTCTAAAATTCAAAAAAAAAAAAAGGATTGGCTTATGCAAAAGTGTACCATTTGTTTTATTTAACAATAAAAACATTTTGCTAGGTAATTTTGGAACTAACTAATTCCTCTATTGTTTGTAATTTTTTGTTTCCTCCCCAGAATAGACAGTTGTTTTCTGATGATGTGGCAATTTTGTTGTGGGATTCTTTCGGTACTATGACATTACTTTTAAAGGTAGGTCTTGCTATTTTAATTTCTTTAGATCACAGGTACCATGTTTCATGTGTCTTAACCATACCATGTTGCTCTACAACAAAATTATGGATTTGAAAAGGTGTTTTGATAGACACTTTCTCCCACAACAATTGAATACTAAAATGGTTACCTTCTTATCATTCAGGAAATAACTTCGCTTTACCCTGCACTATTATCCACCCATTCCATTTCAGAAAGAGACATAGCACGAGTATCCAATGCTATTGTGCTTCTTCAGGTTTAGATCATTATACTGAACTCTTCTAGATTTTGTTTCTCATTGATATCTATTCTCCTCTAAGTATACATGTTACTTTTGTTATTCTCCTCAACTCAGTTTCTTTTTGTTAAGAAAAACTCAGAGGCTAATTTACAAATTTCACCAATACATCTCCTTTATAATTAATGTCTACATGGGGAAATGAATTTTGCAATTGGCTAGTTTTGCATCTGTTGCTCTTGAACAAACCCCTCACCATTCATGAATTCTTTTGAATGATTATTTCTTTAAGTCTTGTTGTTTACTTTATCTTTAACTCATTACTTGATATTTCTACTTTTCTTCTTGGTAGAACTTTAATGGAGATGTATACTTTACAGTTTCAGATGTTATTTAGGTTCCTATGTGTCTGTTGTTTTCAGGTCGACGAAAATTATTGTAATTACTGTAATGTTAAGCTTTTTTTATATATTCTAGCAATTATTCTATCAATGGATTATGGTTTAAAGTTTAAACATGTGAGGTAAATTTATATATCAAGAGAGGCTGAAAATGAGTTTCACAGTATCCAATTTTAATGTTAAGCCTGGAGCTAAAAATCTCGAACATGATTCTGAGGTGATATAAACTTTTCTTAACATGAATGAATATATAGTAATGAGTTCTCAAATATTCCTCCTGCATATCCATTATAGACAATTTGTGGGGGCATATATCTGTCTATGTGTTCTAGGGACAATGGTGAGAGTGAGAGATGCAAATATTGCTTCGAGATTTATATTAAGTTCAAAGTCTGGGTATTGATTTTAAAGGAAAGAGAGTTATGACTACAAGCCAACTGCCAAGGAATCCCTAGATAGTTTCTTTTGGGTGTGTATAGACAGAGTGAAGATTACTTTAAGTGTCTATCTATCTATATACTTTTTGATTATGTAAATTTCCATTTCTTTGAAAATCTTAATGCACCTTCATTCGGTTAATTTTCTTTCCAGTCCGTGGCTTCTCACCCTGATACAAAAATGCGATTTCTCAAAGGTAACTTACCATAGTCCCCTACATATATGCAATGACTTTATAATAAATTAGGAAATATTCTTTTGATTCAATGGAGTACCTGTACCATACTTTGTTGGGTGCATTTTGGGTGTATATAACTGTTCTAATTGAAATATCTTTCTCAGCTCATATGCCAGTGTATGTTTATCCCTTCATGAACAGCACGAAGTCTGAAAGTTCCTATGAACGTCTAAGGCTTTCCAGCTTAGGTGTCATCCAGTCCCTAGTGAAGGTAGTCTTACCTCATACCTTCTGATGTTCTCTTATGCCAATTTTTGATAAAAGCTCTTATCTTTTGTTTGAATATTTGAATGTAATTACACCCAGAATAAGAACTCCATTAGTGCTCATGAAGTTCATTAAATTTAAATGCATTTTTAGTTAACATAGTTTGCTTCTTTTTTTCTTTTTCTTTTTCTTTTTCTTTTCAGAATTGTGTTTATCAATAGTTTCCTATTTCTGCAGGTTGACAATGCAGAAGTGGTTGAGTTCCTTCTTTTTACTCAAATATTTCCTAGTTGCTTGCGCTGCATGGAGTTTGGCAGAACATTGTCAAAGACGGTGAGTAACTAGATTTTCCTGAACTGTGGAAATATACAATTGATTGTATCAGATTCAGCTGTAAGGCCATTAGGACATTACAATTGTCCAATCATGTTTTGTTTAAGTACATAGCAGATCTTGCTTGTGGGATGATGTGTAGAATATATTAATTACCGCTTTGTTGAGACAAGTTGAAATCTCAGAAAATGTATACTAGACAAAAGGATGGTGTGTACAGAGAATTTAAAGATTCTGTTTACTTGGTAGTTGCTGCTTGCTTGATTTGCTAGTATGCTCTGGTGCTGATGTACTGTAACCTTGTGCTTGTAGCAAATTGTGCTGCTGCTTTTGATAATTAAGAAAAACAAATTACCAAGAAAATTTTGTTTTACTGCCATCTTGTCACTTCTGTGCATTATGCCAAATTTTCACTGTAAAAATCAGAAAATTAAATTCTTTAGAGCCCTCAGGATATTGTACCATGACAATGAGATTAGGGAAAATGAGAGAGAACTTTCATGGCATTATTACATCTTAAAGAAGCATGCTTCTTGGCTATACTCTTGATGCTAATTTACATATATGCATTTTAATTGTATTTTCTTGGTGTCTTTACAGGTTGCAACATATATAATTTACAGAATTTTACAAAATAGTGAAGGGCTGAAGTATTGTTTCGCTCTTGGGGATAGATTTCTATCAGTGAGCCGTGCTTTGGGGATAATGGTTGAAAATCTAGATCAAGAAGAAGAGAAACATTCTCCAAGACTGCTAAGAAACATCATTTGTTGTTATCACAGACTATTAGAATCAGAAAACGATAGGTCAGTAGCTAAATTATGTGTTTAAACATCATTGTACCTGCCCAACCTCTTATGTTTGAAATTTTTTTTGTTCCAAAACGTAGGGCACGCCATATATTGACAAGTTGCATTCCTTCGAAGCTAGTCGATAGCACATATATTCATATCCTTAAAGAAGTAAGTCCTTAAAAACCATCTCTGTGTCTTGTATCTATTCCTTGTGACATCTCCAACAGAAAGCTTAGAAATGAATATATAATACTGTGTTTTCAGGAATAGAAAAAAAATGCCTTCTTTTATCTGAATAGTTTCTCATGGTAATTTTCCTTTGCAGAGCTGTCCGGAAGCCCTTGGTTTGTTACAAGAACTGGTTAGGAATCTGCAGCCTACCGGCCAAAGATCTAGAACACAGCCTACCAGCGAGTCAGTGGTGACATATATTAGATGATGGAGAATGCAAATTACCTTGTTCAGGCAGACATTGTTAGGAACATACAATAGAAGAGTACCTACATAGTTTAGAATTACTCTGTACTCTGTAGTTTTGCCTTGTAAGTGTACAGACAAATGCATCTTTGCATGAATGTAGACTAAATTAAAGCGCGTACTTATGTGGAAGTTGCTTTGGTCCATTTTATTTCTCAAACTTTTCTACCATTATGGGAAACAGAGGATACACAAACAAGGTTTATTAAGATGAGTTCGTAGAGCATTTAAAAATACATTCTGAAGAACAAAACCATACAGGGAAGATTACAGATATCATGGACCAATCATAACTAAAATACAGAGCAGACAAGAACCAATGAAGCTACTTTAAGAAAACCCTTGAGAGAGGTTAAAAAAAAAAGGCTCTCAATCTTTAGAAAATCAATTCAATCCATCTACTTTTGCAGGTATTGAAAGATTGCTTTCCAGCATAAAGGACAGATCATGCATTTGTGACATCAATATCTCTAAATCATCTGTTTTTGACCCTGTTGTTACACTGGAAAAATCTCTAGCTTGTGTAACTTCCGCATTGCTACCACCTATGCCACCTGTATCAGCCATCCTGAAACATGTGAATGCAAAAATGAGACGAACATCTTTTGAATGTTCTTCAAACATCCACATAAGCAAATAAATTTTCCCTCAATGTCCTAACCCCTGCAGTCATCTGCAAGTTGCATAACTGCAATTTTTTTTTCTCTACCCTTTTCTACTCTTCTAAATTACAAAAATGTTAGTCACACCAGCTATTAGCAAGAAATTCAGAAAGCAGTAACAAGTTGCTAGTTCTTTCTAATCTGTATAAGTGAAAAAATAATAATAATAATAATAATAATAATAATAATAATAATAATCACTCCACATCCTTTCTGGAGCTCCACTTGTTTTATCATTTTGATCAACCCACTTATTCTCTGTAGTATTTCCAATCAAAACAAAACAATTTACTAAAAAAAAACAATTACCATAATGAAGTAGAATGTCAGAGCAGTAAGTCTATAGTAGAAAATAATAGACAAACTGAAATATAGTTTTGCAGGATGCTTCAAAAATAAAAATAAAAGAATATATATATCAGAAGGAAATTGACAGAAGAAGCATACACACACCTGTCTGAAACAGAAGTTTCGGTAGAGAGATATTGATTGCTGAATGCACCTGAAAAGAAATCCGCTTGAGACTGACTACCGAAACTATTATTATTTGAATTGGTATCCAAACCGAACAAGTTTATTTCTGAAGTTTCCAAAGAAGGCTTCTCGTGATTGAAAGTTTGTTTCGAAAAACTACTTGTAGCATCTTTTATGCTAGTTGAACTAGTAAAATCATTCCAGGCAGCAGACAATTCATCATTCTCAGGAATGGTCTTTTTATCAGGTATAGTAGCTTGCTTCCAAGAATTACTAGAAGCATCTTGCATTGTAGTTGAGCTTGTAAAATCATTCCAATCATCAAAAGAATCGTCTAACTCAACAACAGTTCTTTTATCAGGTGCTTTGTAGTTGCTGCTGGTTAACCATTGATCATCTGGAAACCAATCAACATTCATGGAGGGAGAATGCTGAACACTTTGAGCTGTTCCAGAATCCACATCATTACTAGTTGCATCCAAATTTTCAGGTTGTTGAGTTACCTTTGAGGTAGAATGACTCCATAGATCATCCTGAAACCAGTTTGAGTTAGACACTTTGGAGCCATCATTTTCTTTCCCTTCGACTAAATCTTTTCCTGATGTAAAGACAGTATCCAGGTGATCAGAAAGATCAATTGAGGTACTCACAAAAGGATCAGATGATTTGGAATTCTCATGATGATTATTAGAATTAGCAGATTGAAAGTCAGTACCCCATCTGGAAAATGGGTCACTACTCTTTTCTTCAGTAGAACTGGTATGATTAGCAGGTTCTTTCCAAGAACTTATTGAGGAATCCGCGGCACTTGAGGTTTTAAAATCATTCCAAGCACCAAATGAATCATCATCTTCATCATTGGTTCCACTATCAGCTGCCCTGTTACTACTTGTTGGCCATTGATCATCTTTGTTTCTGTTTACACTCACGGAAAAGTTATTAAGATTTCCTAACATCCCACCATCCTTATCAACTAAATCCACATCAGATTGCTCAACATGATGAGCTGTCCCTGAGGTGAAATTACTCCATAGGTCATCTTGAAACCAACTACTAGTGTGGGATGAAGTTGTGTTATCTACTGCTTTTCCATGTAATGAGTCTTTCCCTGTTCCAAAGACACTATCCATATGAGAAGAAAGATCAGCAGAAGAGCCTGCAAAATGATCAAAAGATTTGGATACCTCATTTTGAGTTTCAAAAAGAGTAGACTCAGAGCCAGCCCCCAATCCAGAAAAAGAGTTGCCATCTTTTTCATTCACCGATTGTATACCATCAGCATTCTGGCCCTGAGAGCTCTGAACAGCATTTGGTGCATTGGTGGTACCCTCGAAATCATTCCAATCATCAAAGGAATCATCATTATCATCCTCGTCATTGGTAGGTTTTTTACCAGGGGCATTGCTGCCAACGGTTTGCCCTTGATCACCTTGAACCCAGTCAAGGTTTGCTGAAGATGAAATGTTTGCATTCTCTATTCCCATCCCAGAGGTGGAATTACCCTGCATATCAGCTTGGAACCAGTCATTTGTTTTGGATTGGGAAAAGGCTTGATTGTCTTTTTCTTGTCCATCAAATAAATTTTTACCCTGTCCAAAGACCGTGTCCATTTGGGACGAAAATTCTTTGGAGGAACCCCCAAAAGCATCAAAAGACTGGGAGCTATTAGCATCAGGATCTGTTTTGGAATCATCAGACTGAAAGTCAGCCTGCCAACCAGAAACAGAACCACTACTCTTAGAACCCCGAACATTCTCAAACAAACTAAGGTTTTCACGCGATTGAACTGCATCCGTCCCAGTAGAATCAGTTTCTTTCTTTACTGCCAATGTCCCTTCCGATGCAACCGGAACAGAATCTCCTTTCCTTTCAGCTAAAAAATCATCATCAAGATCAAGTCCAGCCAAATTCAACCGATTGTTCTTTCTCAAACTAGACTCGAACTTCTCCACCTCAGCATCATTCCATTTTATTTCTAAATCTAAAAGATCAGATAACGGAAACTCCTCTCGAGGTCCTCTGTTGAATTCTTTCCCTCCTAAAGACTCTCCCACCATTTCCTACAATACCCAGTTTATATTATATTAAGAAATTTTAAAAAGTGACAAACTAAAAGCCCCTACTTTTCTAATGATGATAAAATTAAAAACTTGAACCATAAACGATAAAAATAATAGTAATTTAGAAGAGTGACTCACCGATCCATCTAAGTTGAGAGAGTGGAGGAACCATCTGTAACCGGAAGTGGACTTGAATTTGATTGGTTGAGGTGGCGCTGCGAGAGTGGACTGGTGTTTGCCGCAGAAAATGCAAAGGAGGGAATCGGGGCCGCGGAGGAGATGGGCTTGGCAGTGGAGGCAGCGGTGGTTCGACTGAGGGAGAGAAGGGAGATTGGGAAGCGATGAGTCGTTTGGATCATAGGAAGGGACGTTGGCTTGCTTGCGAAGTGAGATCTGGAGTTGGGTTATTAGATCCTTTGGGATTTCAACCGCCATTTTTTTAAGCTTCACACTTTTTCCCAGTTTTGAGTATTTCTCATCTCATCTCAACGGTTTCCCTTTCAATGGCAAAGAAGATGATGAACGGCTCCAACGACGTCGTTAATAGCTTTTCTTTTTCTTTTTCGCTTTTTGGGAATATAGCTTTGCTTTTCAGTTTTCAGTTTTCAATATCATTAAGTAATTTGCAGCATTATTTTTTTTAATGAGAAAAGTAATTTGCATTATTGTGCCCTTTTGATAGAAAATTTTTTTAGGTATCCTTTTCATACAATTTAATCATAGGATACGTTAGGAAACGATTTTAGCATGTTTGATTATTTTTTTTAAGAAAGTTTGGTAAGAAAGTTTAACTGATCTAAATATTTTCTCACTTTTCTCATTAAAATGGTTTTAAGGCAAAATTACTTAAAATGACATTATTTTTAAATTTTAAACAAGATTTATGCCGGCGCCACATAGCGCAGGTTCCATCTTTTGCCTTTTTTTTCCCATTATATAATATTTCTGTATAAATTTATAATTTTCTCAAATGGAAATGTGCTACTAAGGAGCTGAACAAATTTTTGTTATTCTCGAGTGGAAATGTGCTAATGAGGAGTTGAACAAATTTGACTAATTTTTGCTCCTAGGTGATTTAGGCTACGTTTAGTAGAACGATGCGATTAGCTCCGTTTGAATTGGAGTTATGAGATTAAACACTGTACAGATCATATTAGGTATTATACAGACCAACGATAGAAACGGAGATGTTAAGTGAAAATAGCGGTGAAGTGAGATTAGAATGTAAAATGACCATTAAGGGTATTAGTATAAATGTGTATTATGTACTATTTTTATTTTTTATAATTTAATTTTATTTATATTAAATTATTATATATGCATACTTATAATTAATAACAATATTAAATTTATAATTAATTAAATATTTATTGACTACTTAATATTTATTTTTTATTACTATTTTTCATTAAAATGTTGTTATATTAATCAATATTAAATATTTTTATTTATAAACATATTTTTAATTAGATTAATATTATATATATATATCGTTTATTGTAGTATAAAATAAAATTAAGTAATAGTAATAAAAAACAAAAAAGTGAAAAAACACTAAAAGGAAGAAGAAGATTTAGAATAAAGTACAGATAGCGAGAGGATAAAAAAGGATATTTGGGGAGAAGTTTGAATCCGTGCTTGGCTGGAGCTTTGCTCCAGAGGAGAAGTGCCGTTTCACTGATGAATAGTTAGGCCACATGGGCCAATCAGCCATGACCAAGTTTTGCACTTAAGAGTTCTTTTCACCAGTAGATCACCATTTTGGAACCAAACAGTGGTGAACTGATTAACTAAACACGGTCTTTGGGAACCACATAACAACAAGAATGCAAATCATCTGAAATGGCTTAGAATGAGATATTCGGTACTCTTAAGTTTAACAAAATTCAAAAAGAAAAAAGAGATTAAAATACAAATTTGAAGATTGAAGGGAACACATAGAAATGTTCCATTGGCAATTGGCATTTAATGGATCCTTCCTTGCATACATCATCAGGTTTCTTTTTATTGTTTACAAGGGAGTCGTGCACTTTCAACATCTTTCCCCTCCATGATACACAATACAAAATAATAAGAGAAAAATAAAAAAGATATAGAACATAAATATTAATACAGATGTTTGCTCACTTCAAAAGTGCTAATTTTTCATTTCGCTGATTTTGATGAGCAAGTGCACTAGTAGTTATTGCAGAAGTACCTCAACCCTCACCAAGCAGCGACTTGAACAAATACCTGCTTATGGGTAAAGGCTACATACTTTGTTAAAACCATAACCGCCTCCTCTTTTCTTAATTTATTATTGACTCCTCTTGACCTATATATTTAAGATAAAACAACACTAAACTCAAAAAATGGCAACTAAATTTCAAAGTAGGGTTGGTGCCAAAAAAAAACTTTACGTGAGGTTTTTTACGTTAAGCATTTTTATCCTCTTTAAGCAATTAATCAACCGATATCCTCTTTAAGCATTTTTACGTGAGGTTTTAAGAGCTTGAATACCACTTGCAAGAATCAAGGCAAACTAAACAATATTCTTCATAGTCTAATGCTCTGTTTGGTAGAGCGGTGAGATTGATGATTGGAAGATTGAAATGAGGAGATTAGTTATTATACATATGAGATTAGAATTGTAACTTTGAGAACTTAACCAGCGATGAGAAGATACATGTTTGGTGTAGTGGTGAGATAGAATGTAAAATGACCATTTTAAGGGTATTAATATAAAACAATTTTGTATACACTAATTCAATATTTATTAACCCTTAAAAATCTTTAGACATCATGAAAAGTAATTTATTTATTAATATTTGGATTTGAATTATTAATATTGTAATATTTTTAATGATAATACAATTATTTATTTACTATCAAGCTATGTTGGGCGAGCCCCTTGTGGTGCGATTTGGCTATTTTTCATGCCATTCGCACCATGAGTATTGTTCGGCATACTTCAACAGCACGTTTAGAGGTCTCCCAGCCGTACTGTAGCAGAAAAACGCTGCTGGCCCTTGCAGCAGAAACGCACCAGCAAATAAGATTTTATTTTATGAATGGAAAATTGACTTTTTAAATCAAATTGCTATGTTATTATATTAATAATAATAATCATTTTAATATACTGATATATTTTTTAGGGAATATACACTTTTTAATTATTTTTTATTTAATAAATTACTCCAAAATTCATAATAATGTTTAGTAAAATGAGGAAAAAATATATACCTTAAAATAATTAACCTACACACATAATTTCATGTCTTTAATTGTCATTTTAATTCCTTATCTAACTGCTACCCAATTTTTTTTACCGAACGTAGTTTTTTTAGTTGATTTTAATTTTTAATGTCACCACCGCGATGACAGTCTAACCTCCACAACTGGTTTAATCTCACCATGATCAATCGCACCGTTACGCCAAACAGAGCTTCAATTAATAACATACAAGAGGGTTACTCCGCGCTAGCGCTGCGGAGTCTTTTCATTACAATCGTTTTGTTATAGTCATGACGAATGCAAGTGTATTTTTAGGTTTCTCAGGTTTGAAAAAGTAATTTACAAATACTAAATTTAACCCCTGAAATATTGAAATAGTGATAGACTATTGAGTATTAAAAAAACTTACTGGACTTGATATTCTCCAATTGAGTAAACAATTTCGCTTTTCAAAAAAATTAAATAAACACTTTCAACTTTCTAAATCTTCTGGTAAAAAAAAAAAAACTCTCTAAATCTAAAGACCAAAAGAGACACTACACATCAAAAAACCTTTCAGTCTTGCATCATATTAAAATCCTTTTTTTCTTTTGTTGGTAAAATCACATTGGAAACCTTTACTAATAGTAGTTAATTGTCTTGAACCAAATAATCCTACAGTGCATATATTTGTAATATGACAAAACTATAGAGAATAATAATGTTATCATTATGCATTTCTCAGAAAGTCGTAAAAATTTGAAACTAAAACATAGTATCATGAATTCAATTAGCTAGTAATTATTAATATGAGTTACAAATACGATATAACTATTGGAAAAAGTAGATCTCTCAAGAAATTTCCTTGGAATTTAGGGTACAAATGAAATACTGCACCTATATAAAATTAACAATACAATGTTAGAGTGAAAAAATTATCAGTCAATGGTTGAAAAACTTTTGTAGAACTGGGCATCTGAAACGAAACGTTAAAATTTAAATTCCAAATAAGCAAGTGAAAAAAAATGGGAAACTAATTAGCATCAAAAGGAATGCATCAAATGTGAATCCCTAAATTCATTTAAAACCCACTAACAAAGAGCATAATCCAGGGGGCATGAACCAAATATATATCAGATTACTTTAATGACCCAAAATAAATAGAAATCATCAAGTGTGAATTGAGGGCGATGAAGTAAAAAACCAAGTGATTAATTGACCAAAATGGGGCGATTAGCTCTTTCCTGGTTGAAAGTTGAAAGGGATCGTTAGTCTTTACCAGAGTGTATAAAATTAATATGTAGTATATACTAGTACAATATCTCAATAAAATAATATACTAGTACATTAATAATTTTAAATGTTAGTAATTTTTTTAATTTTAAATATTATTAAAAGGTGACAAGATATATATATAAGAGAAAAAAGAAAAATAAAAACAAGAGCCAAAGGTTTATACTTCATTTATTTGATTATAAGATTTACACTCAAATTTAGCATTTTAGAAAACGCTTAGTCTAAATTGGGTTTTTAGCATTTCCTAACCTTATTAAGATTGTAATGTAATATAATATGAAACGAATAAATTGGATTTTTTTTTGTTTAAGGTAAATAAATTGGTTAAATTTGAATCAAATAGTATCAAGTAATTCAAATATGCTACTGAAGTAAAAATAAATTAATGATTTGAAAATGGATAAGTGTCTAAATTATTTTTTTTAGGATGATAAATGTCTAAATTATTAGATTTGAGATAATATATATAAAATAACTAACAATATTAATGATGTAAAAAATAATTAATAGTCTAAGAATTGAAAAATATCTAGATTATCAATTCTAATTACTCTTATAATATTTACTCCAAAAATAATTAAATTTTTTTAGGATAATCCTAAAATGTTTTGCCCAAACAGTACTGATCATTCTAAATTATGTTTAGCTATTTATGAAACATTTCAATGGCGTGTGATACTATTCATCATTGTTGTACACATCGTGGATTCGCCGATTGGCCCATAACGATTGCGGACCACGCGATATGGCGGCTGTGAAGGATAACCACTCGTTTGCTTGACTTTTTTAGTGGAAATAGTGATACTTGAATTGATCAAATGTCAAGATTACAAACATGGTGGAAGACCACCATTAACTCTCATCAAGTGTTTAATTGAACCATTTACAAGAAAAATATATTTAATAGGGAATAAAAAAACTACTTTATTATTTATTAAACTTATATAATAAAAAATACTTTTATATGTAATTATTAAATATATATATTTCAAAATATATTTGATATGCCTCTTATCTTAAAGATCTTAATGAGATCTTTCTAATGATATTTTTTTTATAATTTAAATTTTCATATTTTAAGTTAAAAAATGAAAAAAAAAATCTCTACACAAAAAAAATTCCATAGACCCATTTCTCTTTCCTCTATTTTTTTTTATTCTTAAAATCAATTGTAAGCAGTGTTACCTGGAAACGTTAGATTCCTCGAGATCCGCGATCCGGTACGACCGTACCAGATCGCGGTACTGTTGGCAGGGGCGTACTTAGGGGGGAGCAGGCAGGGGCCATGGCCCCCCTAAGTTGGTAAAATTTTCATCTAGTTCTTATAAATTTTCATGTAAAATGAGAAAATTTTATATTTGGCCCCCTCAATTGGTGAAATTATCTTTAATGACATCAATTTCAATGTGAAATGAGGAATTTTTTATTTAACTCCTATGATATTTTACAAAATAATCCTTATATTATAACAATTTCAGTACTTATATATTAAATTTATGGCATTAACATTCTTCAATTGTAATCATTGTTAATTTTTATTATTATTATTGTATTTGATTATATCGCGCCCCCCCAAAGCAAGAATCCTGGGTCTGCCCCTGACTGTTGGGATCCCGGAACGCCTGGAACGCGTTCCAGTTCGACGGAATTAACGTTCCGTTTTCGTCTACTTTTCTATTCTTCTTTCATAACATAATCAGCTCCAAAAGGATATGTTTAAAGAGTGAGTTGTTAAATCTGAAGAGAGGAGTAAATCAAAGCTTCCATGTGGCGGAGATGAGAGGTCTGGCAGCGGCGGCAACCGTCTGTGAATTTTAGAATTTGAAACACGGATAAGAGAGAAGGTGAGAGACAAAATGGAAATTGATGGAGTTGATTGATATGTTGTAAAATGCAGCGTTTCGTTTCAGTTAGTGGCCCATGACTTTCTGATTTTAATGTCTCCACTCTCCATTATCTCTTTTTTTATACCAATTATCTCCTGTTTTTACGATATATATATATAGTATATATATACTTATTATTTATATAATATAATCTAATAATCTTATATAGTAGTAATTAGTAATTTAGTGAGTAGTGACTGCTTATTATTATATATATATATATATATATATAATATATAACTATAGTAATAAACAAAGTAATAAGATTACTATTATTTTATTATAGTAACAACCTTAAAATTATTTTGAAATGCACTATATGATAACAATGGAGAAGAAGTATTGGTTCACTAAAACAATATCTATCTTAATATATTCTTATAGAAATCTTAATATATTTTTATAGAATCGATCCGAATATAATTTTTAATCGTACCGCGATCCGAACAAACGTTCCGAAGAAGACTACCCCCAACGTATCTCGTACCGATCAATCTACGATCCTCGTTCCCGTATTCGTTCCACGACCTAGATTGTACCCCGATCCAGGTAACATTGATTGTAAGTGCTTACAAATGGGTGTGATATGTTTTTTATTCACTTTATTTCCTTTTTTTATTCTTTCATCCGGATAGAAAAAAGTTATAAAATTTGGTTTTTCATTTTATCCAATGTAATTCTTGGATTTGGATATCAATGGGCATTCAATACGTTAAATTTTTATTCTTAAACTACCACTGGTTGTGTCAAAGTTAAACTTATACAATAAAAAAACTAGTTTATTATATTTTATTAAACTTATATAATAAAAAATACATTTATATATAATTATTAAATATATATTTTAAAATATATTTAATATGACTCTTATCTTAAAGATCTTAGTTAGATCTTTCTAATGATATTATTTTATAATTTAAATTTTAATATCTTAAGTTAAAAAATGAAAAAATAAATCTCTAAAAAAAATTCCATATACACATTTCTCTCTCCTCTATTTTTTCAATTCTTAAAATCAATTGTAAGTGCTTACAAATGGGTGTGATATGTTTTTTCTTCACTTAATTTATTTCCTTTTTTTATTCTTTTATCCGGATAGGAACAAGTTGTAAAATTTGGTTTTTTCATTTTATCCAATGTAATTCTTGATATCAATGGGCATTCAATACGTTTTGTGTTGCGAAAAGTTAAACTTTTTATTCCTAAACTACCCCTTATCGGTTGTGTCAAAGTTAACCAAAACCACAAAAGTCAAGCAAACGGGTGGTTCTCCTTCACAGTCGCCATATCGCGTGGTCCATAATCATTATAGGCCCACCGACGAATCCACGACGTGTACAACAACAGTGAATATGTTGGGAGGCCCTGCACTATATGCACAAGCGGAAGCAAAACAAATACCAATACCCACAAACAACAAATCAACAACAATATTCAAACCAATGATCCAAAGTAGAGCTGTACATGGGCGGGTTCGGACCGGGCTTAGGTGCATGCTTTACATCATTTATGGTTGCCCAGGCCCAGGACCGGCCTGGCCCGGCCCGAGTAAGCGGGCCTTCATTTCTGTCCAAACCCGTCCAGAAATAAAATGCTTTTCCCAAGGCCTGCCCAGAAGCCCGGAAATCTGTCATTTTCCTTTCCCAAAGAGTAACTTAAATAATTTCAACTAATCATAAATAAAATTTCAATCTGACACATCAACATTTCTACAATGCAAATCAGAATCATATGAAACCAATACAAGTCAGAATATAAAATTTGCCACGTTTAAGGTCTACAAAGTTGAAATTAAAATCTAACAAATAATGCCACATGTTAAAAGTAATGAGAAATATATGAATTAACCAAGCAACAGAATGCAAAACACAAAAAGAACATATCCCATGATCAGTAGTATACTCAGGCGAATAGTTTCCTTGCTTGGTAGATTTTGAAAAACCTTTGAACCTACAATATATCATGAAATTATAATGTCAATATCTAGCATGAATTTTCTTAAGTTATAAAATACAAAATTGTATCTTCTATACAAGAAACTTACTAAAAACACTAAGGCAGAAATATCATGATCATTATTATCATCATTGTCATCATCACTAGAATCAGATGCTTCATCTTGCATTGCTAACATAAAAGTAAATAAAGTAATTAGGATTTGTACTACTATATAAGAATAATTAACCACAAACAGAAAGATCACGAAATTACCTTTTGAAAAGCTCCTACCACGTAGCCAATCATCGAGACAAACAATAGCTTGAACTGTCTTTGGCTTAAGTGAACTCCTTAGGCAAGTAATCACTTTCTTTCCCATACTGAATGCAGATTCAGAGGCCACAGTGGATATTGGAATTGCCAAAAGATCTCGAGTCAAAAGTGAAAGGTCAGAATAACGCATCGAGCTTTTACTCCAATATTCCAATATGTCAATCTCACTATTCAAACCAAGTGCTCGCTCCTCCAAATAAAGATCCAACTGCGATTTTTTAGCATTAGTTTTGACTTGCTTAAAAACAGTTTGTAGTCTTCAGTCTCATCACCATTTGATCCCATAACAGCCCCACTCACATTACAAGCTTCTGAACTAACTTGAACATTAGAATTTGCACTTGAGCATGAAGGAGTTGAGTTGGAATTCTTCACATACTCATCAAACAAAATTCTAAAAGTGTTCAATACTGTTTGCACAAATTCAGAGGCAAGATTACCATAAAGCTTTGTATAACAGTATTCCACATAGTCCACCTTGTAACGGGGATCCAGAATAGCAGCACAAGACAACACTAAACTATATTCAGCCCAATACTTGTTAAATTTTTCTTGCATTTCCTTAACCATAGGAGTCAAAAAAGAATGTGGACCTTTAACAGTATCCATTAAGACATTATGAATCTTCCAAACTCCTCTAAAATAAATGTTGGCAGTGGGATATTTAGAACCAGAAAATACACATGTCACATCATAGAAAACTTTTAAGAATTTGCAAAGAATGCAAACATTTTCCCACTCTTGATCAGACAGTGCAAAGAATTTGAAATCCTTATCCCGTTCCTCCCAATAAAGCAACACATCCTTGAAATAAATAGCAGATTCAAGCGTCAAATATGTAGAATTCCACCTAACACACACATCTTGATGCAATTTTTTAGTTCCATTCAATTGAAAACTTTTTTGAGCAATTTCATAAAATCTCTTCTTCCGTGGGCCTGATTTCTGGATGTACTTGACTCCATTTCTAAGCTTCCCAACAACATCATCAATAAGCTTTAAACCAGCTTGCACAATAAGATTAATAATATGGCCACAACATCTAATTTGGAAGAAAGCACCATCACATAAAAGGGTTCTATTGGCACGAAAGCGACTTTTAAGAGAGGAAACCATAACATCATTGTAAGATGCATTATCTAAAGTGATGCTAAATTTTTTTTTTTCTATTTTCCATTGAGCTAAGCATAAAATCACTTCATCTGCTATGTTCAGCCCGTCATAGGGAGGGATTAAGGATCTAAATCTTATTATCCTTTTCTGCAATTTCCAATCACTATCAATCCAGTGAGCAGTAATACATATATATTCATCAGCAGTATACTCAGACTTCCAATTATCAGAAGTTAAACATATTTTACTCGGAGCCTTAACTAACTCATCTTGGACAAGGTCTCTTTCCTTTGCATAGTAACTCAAAACATCCCTAGTAGCTGTTTGTCTACTTATGTTCTTAAAGGTAGGACTCAAAATGTTCATCATATATCTAAAGTCAGGCTCTTCAACAGTACTAAAAGAGTGTTTACCACAAACAAGAAAAATCGAAACCCCTTTTCTACATTCATCATGGTCAAGCTTGGTGCTTTTTAAGACTGATCGGGATCCTAAGGATGTTGTAGAAGCTATAGTATACTGTTTAATATCTTTAATATGGTTTTTAGGACAACTAATCAAGTGACGTAACAAATGAGAAGTTCCACTAGAAGATTTAACGGACAGAATAGTCTTACAATGGTTGCATTGTACCTTTGTCATTTCTTTATCCTCGCATTCCAGCTTTGTCATGTAATCCCACACTTTTGAAGTGCAACCTTTCGGACGCTTGCAAGCACTTTCATACTCATGAAACCCATCTTCAACGTTTATAGGTGTATTGGAACTTGCCATGGTCATTCAAGCCTACAATGACACAACAAAAATTGTTAACTTCATAATTTGAGCATAGGTCAGTCAACAAAAAATTCATATATTCTGTTTCAAATAATGAGCATAGGCCAGTCAACAAAAAAAATCATATAAAATTTGATGAATACCAAATACGTGGTGAAAGCAAGCACTCCAAATATGTACCAGAATATGAAGAAAATACATCACTATTAAATGTTACACCTAAAGTACTGTAATCTGTTATGTTTTAAACATCATATTATGTCCTGTAATCTTCCAATTCATGTTCTGTAATCTGTTCTTTTCTTCTACTTCAAATGGGTTAAAAAATAAAGCAGCCACTAAAAAGGTTATCACTTTAAATCAATATACATCGATCACTTAACAAAGCAAGACAATATTAAGATTAGACACAATATACATCGATCAGAACTCTGGTGAAGAGTTAAAGAAGAATTAAAGTCTTCTGTAAGTATGAAACGGAATCAGAAGAGAATTAAGAGCATGGAAGGCATGAGATCAGAAGCCGAAATGGAAGAAGAGCAATCAGAGGAGACTTAAAAATGGATTGTGTGAACAGAAACTGCGAAATTGGCACCAGACTAAAATCTGATGAACACTACTTACTACTTTCTAAACAAGAACTAAACTATCAATACCCAAAATCAATCCTCGTTTGGTTTGCTTTGAAGAAACTTTATTTACCCATTTTTCAATCCAAAATTCAAACATGAACGCTCTCTTTAAAAGAATTCAAAGATTTAGATAGTGAGATAAGAAAAAGGTACCTTTTAAAACGTAGTATCTTCCACCAAATATGATGCAAAATAAGGGAACAAAGCTCGGATTTCCCTTAGAATCCGTAGAAGGACGAGAGAGGGAGCAGATGATGTTCGTCGGTTTTTTTGAATGCAGAGGATAGGGATCTAAAATGGACAGAAATGTTTATGGTGAAGTGGTGGGAACTGGGAACTAGAAACTGTAAAGAGTGGGAGAGATGAGTTTTGGTTGTGCGGCGGCTAACCCTAAAAGAATTGGGATTTTGTTATTTTGGATGATAAAATAGAGTATAACGTGTTGTAGGCAGCTTGTGTTGAGATTAAAATGACATACAATATATATATATATATATATATATAATTATTATATATAACTGTCGGGCCGGGCCGGGCCTGGTCATTTTTGTATATGTCCAAGCTCGGCTCGTTTTTTAAACGGGTCTAAATATTTTTTCCAAACCCGTCCAACGAGCCTGAACTTCTTGTCCAAACACTCCCATATTTTGGACGGGCCTACGGGTCTGGGCGGGTAGCCCGGTCCTTGGACAGCTCTAATCCAAAGCAGTCAAAATAAATTAACTAATCCACCAAGCAGATATATCTCAACCAAGCAAGCAGAAATCTGAATCGGCAACAATCAAGAAAAATAAAGAACACAATATTTAGGTGGAAAACCCTTTAGTATGAAGGAAAAAATCACGGGGCAAAACTGGATATTAAATCCACTATAAGAACTATGTGATTACAATAGTTCAAGCTTAAACTTAATGCCCAAACCCTAAGCACCAACAAATTGGAACTAAAAATACAAAGATTTACCTCTTTGGATCCCCAAGAATCAACACCAAAGAGAACCCAATTTGTTGCGCACTTACTCTCTCTCCGTGCACTCTCTAGGGAGCAAGATCAACACCCTTGCAAGATTTTTACAAGAACCAACAAAGAAGACAAAGAGCAAAAAGATGAAGGCTCACTTGTTCTTCTACTCCATACGGCGCCACTCACCCAAATTGGAGTACCAATTTGCAACTTACGAGTTGCAATACAAAAATAAGATGAAACCCTTTTTCTTTCATCTTAAATCATGACCATTGGATTATCAAATTAAATCATGGCCATTCATTTTCATTAAAGCCACATGGGCCACCATGAGCCCAAATGCCATGCTAAATGGGGTTGGAACTATATTGGCTATTAGCCCAACAGAATAGTGTCACACGCCATTGAAATGTTTCATACATAGCTAAACATAGTTTAAAATGATGACTGTTTGAGTAAAAGGTTTTAGGAAAAAAGTTTCTCCCTTTTTGGAAAAAAACTTATTAAGTGGTTACTTTCTCAAGTTTTCGTATATTGTTTACATATATAAGGCAAAATGACCCTAAAACCTTGCAAATAGTGATTAAGGTCAATGTGGGTGAGATGTTTGAGGATATTCTAGTAATCAACACTCCAATTATAGATGTTTGTATAGATATAATGTATAGATATAGATATAGATAAGCCCTTGCTACGTAGTAATTCAAGAAAAATCATGGAGCATTGAAAAAAAAAAAAATAATCATGGAGCATATACGTTTGCTTCACATGCTAGTCGGTGCACGGGCCAAACCGAAGTCTTGAGATTCGGTCAATTTGATGAAATTTATTAATCTTTTCCTTAAAGAAGGCTAGGGCTCGGCCCATATAGGCGCCATGGCCCTACGCGTTGTTCTTTTATAGGCGATGGCCCTACGCGTTGTTCACACAACAGTTTTTCCCCATTAACACACCATTTTTTTTCTTATCATCATCATTACAACTATAGTTACAAATTTACGACTGTCAAATACCGGTTGAATCAAAACCCATTAATAAATACTAGTAGCTACTTAAATTAAATGAAATCATTGTCGAGCAAGAAGCAGTGGAGCTAGGATTTGACATTGGCCGGCTACTGCTGATTGCTGAAGGGAATTGATCTCTGAATCTATACAAAAAGTGGGCAATTTGCAGTAAGTGAAAAAGGAAGAAGAAGGAAAAGAAGAGATGGCAGTGAACCACGCGGCGTTGAAGGTGGGTTTGGGTCTAATGGGACTCTGCTTGTTCGGCTACATAGTGGGTCCACCTTTGTACTGGCATTTCATGGAAGGGTTAGCAGCCGTTAGCCACTCCTCCAATACTTGCCCACCCTGCGTTTGCGATTGTTCTTCCCAACCTCTTCTCACAATCCCTGAAGGTATTTCCAGATCTGGGCTAGATCTCATTTCTCTTGAATATTCTTCTTTTCTCTTTGTGTATATTGATCTCAATTTGACCTATACTTTTTGTTGTTTCTAATTATATTTATCTACAATTGGGGGATTGGAGATCCTGTTATTTTCTTTCTATTTAGAGAATCCTCAGTTTGTTACTGCCAAATTTCAGTTTGCAGTTGATGAGTTTGACAATTATGTAATAATAATAATAATCATGTTTTCCTCACTAGGTAAAATTTGTGAATTTTGCCATGGATTGCCCCAAAGTCATAATCTTTTACTTACTACATTTATATAAGTGTTGCTTTTGCTATAAATGAGATTCTAACTAATATAGCACCATACACTTGGCCATATGGACATTGGTTGGTAATCCTTTAACTTACTACATATACAGATTGTTGCTTCTTCTTAATCTGCTTTTGTATATTATCAAGGATGATCTTTTGGCACTTTATTCTTTTGAATCACTGGCATTCTATGCACTCTTTGGCCTGTGAGGTTCCAAGTTTCCATCTTTCTTTCATAAGTTGCAACTATTTGGTGCTGAGTTGTATGATCTTTGGTATTTTGTTCTCTATTTTTTGTTGTTTTTTTCTACTCTTAAAGTTTATGCTAATTTTTTTTTTAATCTGTCTCTGATTTGTGCAGGACTGAGCAATGCTTCGTTTGCAGGTCAGTTTCCAGTTTCTTTATCGTGGATATATTCTTTATCATGGATATATTCATCTGAATATGGAACCAAGTAACCTTATTTCTGTTATAATTTGGGGAGGGGTGATTCTGGCTCTGCTCTTGAGCAGAGAATAGATACATCTACAACTCAGTGAAATGCTTGCATGCTGAAACTTACTTAAATCGTAGAAAAAGTTGGCACTTTTGGTTCAGCATAAGCATGTACTAGTTAGAGCTGTCCTATGTTAGCTTTTCTTCCTATATCTGTCTGTCTATCTCTATCTGACTGGCATGTATTACTAGTGATCAAAGGGTCGCGAGATATAGAGAGAGGGTATATTAGGTCAAGCTTCCATGTCTTTTGGTGACAAGCATCTTTGGCAATCAACTCAACACCACATTAGTGAGAGAAAGTGGAAGATTTTGTTAGTAAAATTTAGTGAATGAGGGTTACCATTGATTAGTAGATTTGTTTCTTTGGGTGTGATGCCTTTTGAGGACCTTTACCTTTGTAGACGCAGCAGACTGACTCATGACTACTTCGGTTATATGTCAAAGTGTTTTTCTCATCACTTTCTTTCTTGTGTTAACTTAGCTTTAAGATGTCTTGTGCCTTTATATATTATGATCCAAGATCGGTAATTCTTCATAATATATCTCTCATCCTTCTGATTTTATGCACTTAGTGCTATCTAGCCACATGAAAAGTAATTAACATGTTTATGCAAATTTAGAAGTTTTTATATGATTGATGCCTTGTGCTGCTATCAAACAATGGCATAACCAAGCCATCTTTCTATATAATTGTGAATGGATGATATTGTGAAAATTGATAAACGTAGTCTATTTTCTTCTTTACCTTCTTATATTGTCTCAAGTAGGAGGTTTAAAATGCTGGATGACAGTAGGGTGCTTAGAGAAATGTTACTTTCTACTAATAGTTAATCTTTAGGAACCTTATAAACTGGTGGGCTTGCACTGATGTGAGACTGTCATCTATAAAGAAAATTGAAGCTTAAGAAAGAATTAGATTTTTTAAGTTGGCGTAAATATTGCTTTAATGGTAATCTTGGACTAAGATTTTGTTTGGCATGGTGCTGTAATTTTCACTCCTAATTTCAATTGAAATCACTTTGATAATAGCTGTTGTATGTGATCTAAGGTGATTTGCAATTTTGCATATGGATGTGATATTAAAATACACTAATCCTCTGCTATCGCTTTGACAAAACCACTGGCTTTAAATATTTGTTGGAACTGCAGAGTGAATGATATTATTCCATGGTGATACTAGGCACTTTGGTTCTATGTTTTATGCGGTCAGTGTTTTGAAGGTTGAATTTAAATATTCTGCAGATTGCGCGAAACATGATCCAGAGGTGAGTGAGGACACAGAAAAGAACTTTGCCGATCTTTTGACAGAAGAACTGAGGCTAAGAGAAACCGAAGCCTTGGAAAGTCAGCGGCGTGCCGACATGGCACTACTTGAGGCTAAGAAGATAGCATCTCAGTATCAAAAGGAAGCAGACAAGTGCAATTCGGGTATGGAAACATGTGAAGAAGCTAGGGAGAAAGCTGAAGCTGCATTGGCCGCTCAGAAGAAAGAGACAGCAAAGTGGGAATTAAGAGCTCGTCAAAAGGGATGGAAAGAAGGGGTTGCCAAATCTCGTACACAGTCACAGGGTAATCTCCAATCTGTCTAAATGATCCACCACGGCCTCATAGAAAATCACGTAAAGCAAAAAATGAATTTCATTTTTCACACTGCTCTGCATATTGATTCTGGTGTAGCTTATTGCTTATTACCGCAAAAGCGGGTGTTATAGTCATCAATTTCCAGAGCTGATACTATAGGCAATCTAATTTAGTTTTATGATTGATCGTAAGTATAGTTACCCTTGTTCTTATAGAGCAACTTGAAACAACCACCTTGTTCCCCAAAAAGCCGAATTAGCCTGCATGATGGCGTTCTAGGTGAAAATTGCTCTTGTAAGACATTTTAAATTTTTGGCACTGTTGTAAGACTCGTAAAAAGTGATTATGATTCATGTGAGAACAAAGAAAAGTTCGATTGTACCACTTATTTGCTACTGAAAACTGTGTCATTTAGTACTTGCATACATCCTTGCACTTTTCTAACTCCCATTGACAATTCTTTCCAAAGTTTTTTGGTTTTCTCGTGGCGAATTCCTTCTTTTGCTCCTTTGACAAGAAAAAGCTTGTAGTTCTTTCCACTTCGCCAGACTGCAGTGTTTAAAAACCAATGAAAAAGAAAAACGACAACCGAACCAGTCATTCAGTGATCAATTATTTGAATCCATGGGACCTCCAATATCTGTACGTTCATGTTATGATCTGAAGATATAAACATAGGTCCATACAAAATTTTGCATCATATCATAAAAAATAATATATATATACTCTCATCTATCATATCATCACTTAGCCTTTTCAACGGCTGTGAAATTACCGGAGTCCCCAGTGATTGAATCATACCGTTGAAACATGCGAGCTACAATTAAGGAAGCTGAGAGAGTCACATAATCCTTAGCTGCACACTGCTTATTCGACTCACTGGGTGTTCCAGTCTGTGGCCCGTTGGACCAGAACAAGTAATCAAGCAACTCTTTCCCTTTCCCCACGAACCGATCCGCCTTAAAACTTTCAGGATCATCAAAAACTTTCCCATCTCTCATAGCTAATGGCTGATACCCACACAGCAACTCACCTTTCTTGACGTCAAAAGCCGAGTCATGTGAAGCGAGTCGAAAATCCTTCCTGGCTCGTGCAAACTGAAGTTGAACAGGTGGGTTCAAACGTAAAGTTTCGTAAACAACTGAGTTCACTAATTCCATGTCTTTCAACGAGTCGAAACCCAATCTTGTAGTTGACCCTGATATTTTTCTCACTTCTTCCCTTAATCTGGCTTGTAACCCTGTTTTATCACTGGCTATAGTGTTGAACAAGGAAGGTAAAAAGATGGAGAAACCGCCGAAGGCGTTGAACCCGAGAACGAAGAGCAAGTTGTGGATGGCTTCGGAAGTAGAAAGGCCGAAGTCATTTTGACCGCGCTTGACAACTTCTTTACCGTGCTGTTCAATGAAGTTGTAGAGCTTTTGGTAGCCGCCGCTGACTAGAAGGAAAGGGTAAGTGTAAGAGTGAAGAAAGATTTCTTCGAGGGGTTGAATGATACGAAGGGGGACGGTGGGGAGGAGTTGGAGGCCCAGCCATAAGTTGAGGTAGAAGGCGCCGGAATTGGCGATGTCAGTGTCGACGGCAGGGTCGGCTCCTATGAGGGATTTGCTGAGGAAGTTGAAGAGAAAGGTTTGGACATGAGGGAGGTAAGTTGAGCTGCCGTTTTTGGAGATTTCGGATTCGATGGTGTCGAGGAATTTGTCGAGGTTGCCTATGAGTTCGTCCACCCATACTTTGGAACCTCGCTTCAGAATCTCTGTGGCGAAGTTTTTGATCTGTTCAAAACATCAACAAATTAACGATCATGTTAATCAGTTTCCATGTAAAACTGATGCCATGCACTCTAACAAGGAATTAATTTTGGTTGATAAACTATAGGCTTATTAGCCTTTTTGTCTTGAGCTATGAGATTAAGGATATTTTACCCCATAAAATAAAATCAATACAATTTGCCCTATAAAATATAAACTTCCCAAATTGATCAGGATAATTTGGTTCTTCTATGAGAGCGTAAAACGTCTTGTAGAAGGTTATTTGTCTTAAATTTGGAAATTTAAAGGACATATTGTCACGATTTGAAATTTAGAAAATAAAATATACTTAACGCAATAATTTAGGCGGTTAAAAGGCTAATAAGAACTATAAAACTTCATAAACTATATCACTTGATAATCAATGATTAACTATATTAGTAAATTTTTTTAATCTTATAATGAGTGTAATTAATTTAATGTAGAACAAGTTAAAGGCAGCACAACAATGAAGGCAAACAGACAAGATAATATATGGGGATATGATTGGGGGGGTTGGCCCTCAAGATTTAGAAGAAGAAGCCCCCATGACTAGTGAATGAGGCAGGCACCGACAGGTGTTTCGATGCTTTGCGATTCACAGCTATACGTGCACATAAAGACACAATTCGCTTTCTTTTCAATCCCCCTCTTCATTATCTCATCTCATAAGTCATACTATTAATAATTCCCCATTCATCTTCAAAGTCATCTCTCATCCATTATTGCCTTTATTACTACTCCTATTATTGTTACAGTGCTAACTTAACTAATCTAATTAAAAAAAATTACTACATTACTTCTTAGGTTGCGTTTGGTTGATGGAAATGTTGGTATGGGAATATTCCTAACGTAATCAGAAAAAAAGTAAAATATTCCTAGCTATTTACTATATTATAATATCTTCAATGTATAGCAAATTAGGTAAAGTTTTATGTGTAACTCATGTGACTAATCTCTAAAATTTTCACATATATATGTCTAAGATTTGACGGAAAAAAAATTTAAGTAATTGAACATGCGTCAATGGAGTTAAAATTTTACACCATGGTGTATGAGATAATTTTACTCATTTATTTACTAATTGTCAATATAGGATAATCTACATGGGACATCAACATACTCTATTATTATTACAAGTATTTGCCAATAAATTTTTTGGTCTCACTTATATCTACTTTAAAGATCCAAACAGGGCATAGAATCTATCTTGATCGCCTTAGTGTTACACTTATATGGCCAAGAAAGGGAGAAGGACCATCCATGGCTTTGTGGTCCATTAACTTTATGTATATTATATCACCAAATTCACCAATCATAATCTGGCAGTGGGGCTCCTCCAAATTAGCTTTTTGTTGTTTCTATCAGAAAGACTGAAAGATTTTATAAAAAAAAAATATACAGAAATTCTTCAATTAATTTTTGTTTATTCAATTGTGAAGTTTCTAACTAATAAACCATCTAAACTCCCAACGTTTGAGGTGAGTGTGATAGTGAAAACTACAGCTCTCCTTTCCTTTTACAATTAAAAATTATTATTAACAGAGTCAAAACCTTATCAAAGATCTTGCCCTCATAACTTGATGACCAATTAATAATTACTTTTGCAGATTCCACTTTAAGTATCTTAAAATCTTTCAATGTCAAGAACCACATCATGATCTTAATTATTTTACCATAAGCTTAAAAAAGGGAAGCAAAAGGGGAAAAAGGACCCAGGAAGAAGCATTTGTTTCAGAGTTTTTCAAACAATTTTTGATTTGTCTATCTATCTGATTTTCCATGGCAGAATCAAGATATATATAAAACAAAAGCCAAGTGTGATTTGAAAGACAAACCTGGGCATGTTTTGGCTCAGAAGTGTCAAGATAAGCACAAACTCTGGTATCACCGGTGAACTTAACGCTAGGCATGAAATCTCCGACCAAAACATCTCGTTTCTCCACAATTTCCATGTCGAAAAGATGAGTGAAAGACTTGCAGTCGACAATTGCTATGACGTTGGGGTTCACTCCGACGAAGAAAGGGAAACTCGGGGGAATATTCGTACGGAAAACGGTGCTGCCATGCTTCTCCATTCTTGACCTGAAGAAGGTGTCGGGGCCTTGGAACCAGAAGTAATCTAAACGGTCAGGTATTGAACCTACCAAAGGCCAGCCGTAGGATCCTGGGATTGTACGAAGTGGGAGGTTAGTTGATGATGGTGGTGCTGAAAGTGACTGAGTTGCCAACGGCGGCGAAGATGATGACGACGACGATGATGATGATGATGGGGATATGTTCATCATTCTGCTCGTCATGATCCTCATGGTGGCCATGGCCATGGAGCTTTCTAGCTAGAGTTTGAGACTCTCTACTTCTTCTGTTTTTTTTTTTCTTCCTATATTTGCCTTTTGTGGGTTCTTTTGTTTAAGGAAGATGTTAAATAAACAGGAATGGTTATTTCTAACTCAGGAGGTATGCATTTACTAGAGAAATCAGAAACTGTTGGAAAATGAATTATAAAAAGGTTTTGTTTGGATAATGGGAAATAGAGAAGGAAAAAGTGATGAAACAATAATTCAAACAAATCTTGGCCTCTTGGGGTGTGGAATTGATTTTGATTGCTATTGTCTACATGAATTGTCCACTGAATTTTATTTTCAAAGTGTGAAAAGGGAAAAAAAAAAAAAAAAAACTAATTGAACATTGTTTTAGAATTAGTCTTGTTAGATGAGATGCTGATATTCTTGTCTCTAATCTAGAATTGCACATGTATTTTCTCATCAAAAGCATGTTTTTTGTCTAAATATTAGTACCTCAGTAAACATATACCAAAAAGGAAATTAGTACCTCAAAACAAAAATCCCGGAATCTTTAGATATATTATCTTATAATAATAATATCATGTTATAGTCCCATGAAGTATATAAATTAGATTTAATTTTATGTTGATTCGTCAGACTAATATACTATGTACAAGTTTCTAACTATTTTGTGTTTGTGATTATATTATGTCTAGATTAATCTGAAATTGAATTAGAGAGAGTCTGACTTGTGTTAAATTAAATGTTTATATTTGAAATTTGAAAAGTATATATATAAAATTAAAAATGGAAATCCTTACCAACAAGTTTTTTTTGAGTAAAATTAATCCCGCTCGAATAAAGTTAATTTGAAAATATTTAAAATTATAAAAATAATTATGTAAGAATAAGATACATATTTACACGTTTTTGTTAACGAGAAAAAAAAACTTGCATGTTAAAAAAGGTTGGGTTTAATACCCAAATTAGCCCCTAACTATCCATTTTGGGATAAATTGGTCCCTTAACTTTTTTTTGGGACAAATTGGCCCCTTAACTTTTAAAAACGAGACAAATTAGCTCTTTTCTGACGAAGCGTTTAACGTCCGGAATGTGAGGGTGCGTTTGACTTCCGATTAAGGCGATTCTAGCGGTGTTTGAAAGATTTCGGCGAGAAGAATATGATGGTTAGGAAGGTGAGTAAAAAAAAACAATCAAAAACTTTCAGATCTCGGGTCAAATTTAAAATTTTGATTGGAAAGTGCGGTCTTATTCGGAGTCGGAACGGCCTGAATTTCCGATATGTCACTCTCAGAGGGATGCTAGATCTACTAATTGTGGAGGTGAGAAAAACTAACAAAGCAAAATGAGGCGAATAAGACCGACATCCCTTAGAGAGTTACATATCATAAATTTAGGCTGTTTCGATGCCAGTAGACCGACATTGCTTATTTTCTTTATTACCGTTTCTCACCTTCGCAACGACTAGATCTGGCATCCCTCAGAGAGTGACATATTAGAAATTCAGCCCGTTCCGACTCTGAATAAGACCGTACTTTCCAGTCAAAGTTTTAAATTTGACCCGAGATCTGAAATTTTTCGATTGCTTAACTTTCTCACCTCCCTGACCATCATATTCTTCTCGTCGAGATCTTTCAAACACTGCTAGAATCGCCTTAATCGGAAGTCAAACGCACCCTCACCTTCCGGACGTTAAACGCTCCGTCAGAAAAGGACTAATTTGTCTCGTTTTTAAAAGTTAAGAGGTCAATTTATCCCAAAATGGATAGTTAAGGGGCTAATTTGGGTATTAAGCCTGAAAGATTGTATAGTTTGCTTCGAAGAGATAACACACTGTACAAAGATTATAGCATTGCTTCTGTAATCTCCACCACTCCCTTGGAGCAAATAGATAAAGCAAATATCTAAGTACAAAACAAACAAGACATCTTACCTTCCGGACATGACACATGACAATTTAGTCAATAACATATCGCCCATGTAACTCGTTTTCTTTGTTTCTTTCTGCCTCTCTCTTTCTTGGAAAACAAAGTTATAATTGTGTAGTAAATTTGTTCACGTATAGTATCTATCTTTCAACTGTTCACATTGAATCTGTCCTCAAACCTCCAACCAAATCTTTTTCCAACTTCTATTAACTAACAATCTTGGAACTCAACTCCCGGAGTTTTGGGGCCGGCACTCATCATTTATACATCCGTTTCAGTGGGCAAATGATTATGGTTATTGGTTAGCACTTAGCAATTTCAGTTTCCAAATCCAAGTTGGGGGCTCAACATATTTACTTTTTTATGAAAGAGATTCCAACTCTTACTCTTTGAACAAAGGGAGCATGTGCGAACCACTTGAACTTAATACGTAACTTGATACAGTTCGATTCAATGTTTACCTTTCCATCCGGAGCAAGGATGGTTTGGTTTTGCTACTATTTGAATTTGAAAGAGACAAATAAAGTTATGATTCTGGACATATATTTTCTTTATATTCTAATAATCGAAACATTTAGAAGAAACACTAATTGAATGTGTGCATAAGCTGGTCAGAAACAATATGATGCCAATAAAATATCTGACATAAATTTAGGAAGGATGGATGTGTGGGCTTGTGAGATATAGAGCATCGATACAATTCCTCAAGTTATGAGCTATAATCTTTCAAGTCAAGCAACCAACTAATACCTATGGACAAAATAAGGCTTACAAGTTACAACACTGGTAGTAGGGCAGTAGCTCAAGTTCAGGAATCAGGACCTCGGTTGTTGGAGCTATGGGGTTAACACGCATCTTTACAAGCAGTACGAGCTGAGAGATGAATCTAAATCACTTCACTTGTTTGCTTATCATTGGGAGGAAGTTTTATGCTAAGATCTTCCATGTCCGGATAACCGTGGATGCTCAGTCCATGCTCATTGGCCAAGTGTAGAAGGCATATGAAACATAGGTGAGGAGAGATTTCCTCGATCGTTGCAGCAGCTCTGCAATCAACAGGGAAGCTAGCCAAGAGATGCTTGAAGGATAGTGTTTCTTGAGGGCCCTTTCAATAGGAAACATTGTCCAAGTTAAAATTTACAGTTCCATAAGTTAGGAATAGAATGAATACAGCCAAAAACAAATACTAGTATGTTCAAAATTGAATGTCTTGGTTCTTCTTTGGACAAATCCATATAATGACGTCTTTCCCTTTTCAGACAACCTGAATTCCCCTATATTATGAATTGTTTCCACATTTAGAACCTCTTTGGCAGAAAATGTATTTAGTCTAAGCATTGAACAGAAAAGTTTAAAATTCTAGTTAGTCAAAGGGTTTTCTGGACAGACACTACAGTCCAAACTACAACACTCAAACTCGAATGAAGGAATGGCAAAAGAAACCAAAGATGCATTTGAGTGCCTCTGCAGGCAAAGCATATGCATGGAGATTTCATCCTCCTTACTCTGAAAGCAGTACAAAGATAAATTGATAGCAGGATGATTACCCTCTAAAGAGAGAAGAATATTACAAAAAACAAAGTGGCATACCTGATGATCAAATGATATTTCTGGAGAATGTTGTATATGGTCCCAAAGAGTTTCTTTCAAATTTTGGACATCAACTTGTTTAGAGGTCTTGTCATACTGAACTTCAATTTTATTAGCCTGAAAATGAGATAAAAAGAAAGAGAATAAAAAAGGCGCTAACTTTAAATTATTTACAGAGTACTATATATTAAAGATACAAGATAAATCTTAGTAACTAAAATTTACCACATTCCAGGCCTATTACCTAAACTCAACTTCTCAAGGCAGTAGTTGAGGTTAATTAGGTTTTTAATTTACTACGACCTAAAATATAGTCCTAATAACTCCTTGATCATTCTAGAGGGCAATGTAAAGTACGGTAAACACCGGAAATAAAGGCTAAATATCCAACCTGACGAGGCTGAGCAACCAGTGTGTCAGAGTCATCAACATCACTATGATCAACTTCATTGTCAAATTGACCACCAAATACACTTTGCTCTTCCCAGGATGGCTGTGGATCATAGTCATCACACTGCTCCCTTGATTCGTCTGGAAATCGAGTAACATTAGTACACAAGTATATCATACAACATCAGTAAGTGTCATGCATTCTATCATTGATGGGAACATTGAAAATAAAAGATCCCAATTGATGAAACAACAAAAAAGTGGGCACCATTGAGACGATCATTTCAAAAATGCTTGAAGAAGTTCCAAAGATGCATTTGTGAGCATAGAAGGAAAGATTTCCATCAGAAATCATAATTTGAATTAGATATTTGAAAATATTTAGGCAAATGAATAAAATTTGTCTTATATTTACTAAGTTAATTAACAAGTAAAAACCAACTTGACTACAATTCATTAGGAAAACAGACATTTAGATAATTAAAATTAACAAAATGATATTCATGAAAACATGTCTGGATACATGGTGATCTAACTTACAATAAAAACATAATTATTCTTGTCAATCATGTCAAATTAGTTTCAGACTACTATAGTAAAGATTCCACGAACAATTTTAGGTTCAAAGCTAATAGAAAGAGAGATGGGGAAAGGTTTAATTTATCTAGGTTCCTGAACCCATCTAACCAATTAATTCAGTGCAAGATAAGATGAGGGAGAGTTCTTAATCCTCTTCATCCGGTTGAAGATTGTAATGCAGAGAGCATAAGATAATATAAAATATAACAGCATACATTCTCATTTTTTAAGAGGAAACTTAGTTTTAGTCAAAAAAGTTAAGAGCAAACCAAAAAAATATAAGCAACATCTCTTAGATGAGTAGAAAACTGGGCTTTCAAGGGATATATCTGTCTGTTTCTCCTTGAAAATCCTCCAAACAAGGAAAATAAGAGAGATAAGTCTTATCATCTCCTATCCACATAACTATTATTTAAAAAAAAAAAAAGAGCAAGAGCTGGATCCCTCATAAATTCATAATATAAGAATAAAAATCCAAGAGACAACTAGCGCAATTCAATACAAACCACGTAGCTATTCCTAGCAACATAAAATGATCACTGACATTCAAGAAAAATACTACTATTTGAGGAATCCATGACAGGACTAAGATTACCTGGCAACTTTCTCCTCCTCCTTCTACCAAGGCACTGCAAAAGAACATCATCATATGAAAAAGAGCAAAACTAAGAGAACATTTCAGCAGGCAGTCATACTTCAGTGGAAAACTAATGGCACACATTACCATCACATTGGGTAAAAGAAACAATTTGACAAGAGCCTCAGGTTGATAGTGACAATCTTCAGGAAGCTTTGTGTTACAAGGTGTTCTGTTTGAAGGTAGGAGTAATGTCTTCGGATTTTTGGGAGGAGCAAAGATGTCTGGCATTTCATTATCCAAGGCTTTTGTGAAATCAATATCGGGTTCAACTTGTTTCTTGTTTCTGGCCTTCTTTGTTACAACTTCTGTGTTTTCTTCAGTAGAGACATCTTCAGAAACTGTGGTATACACTCAAAATCATGTTAATGAACCAAGAAAGGAAAAATGTTAATCAAAGAGCACCTGACATTGGCCCCATAACATGTACCTTTAGCTTTTCGATACTTCCAATGATCAGGACCAGCCCAAGCATTTTGTTTGAAAGGAAATCCCAAGCTCAAAAATAGATATTCATCAACATTTTCAAATCTATCTTCTGAATCAGGATTGGTGAAAGAAAATTGCTCAGTATCCTGTGGAATTTAATTATGATTTAATAAGCATACACTTTATTATTATCCTTCAAACAACTAAGAGAAAGGACTATGCAAAACCTCATTATAAGTTGTGAAAGTCGGCTCTGCCCCATTAAAATCCTCATTAACAAGGCTTGGTTGGTCATCATGATCAAAAGCATCAGTTTCAAAACTCTCAAACGCAACACTATCAAACTCATTTTCATTATTCATAGTATCAGCTTGGTCTGTTGATCTCTGGCTACAAGAGAAATTCTCCATTGCCCTTTTGTTATCTTCATCAAATTGATTGACTATATAATTGAGAGTTGGTGAAATCTCATCCTTTGCTTGCATCTTCAGCACCATGTGCTCAACACATTCTGCAACTAATTCAAAGGACCATGTCAACAAATTTTCTCAGATAGAGATGTCAAAAGACCAACGAACAAAGAATGTATTTGCAACCACAAACCTCCAGCAAAAGATAGATCAATTGTTTCTGATAAGTCATGTTGATTTGGACAAGGCATTTCTTTCCCTGGCACTTCAAATGAATCAAAGAGAACCCGACATCCAGCATAAACACCCAGATTATTCAATAAAAGACCCTTGGCTCCTCCTTCATCAAATTGTGCAGATGTTTGGTGATAGAGTGGATCCACTGCAAATGCAACTGAAAACAAAAAGGATTCCATCATCATGAAAGCTTAAATCTCACAGTGGATTCGTGATTGTTGGGATTTATGATTACCATCAAATTTCTTTATATTAAGAGCCTCAAAAGATGATTCCAATGTTGATAAAGGTGACATCTGCATACATAGGCGTTTGTTAATAGATAGTTCCTTGAATTAGTATTTTCTATAAATTTAGAGAGCACGAACCTTTTTCTCTGTCTCTTTCTTTGGATTCCCTTCCCGTGCATTATCAACACTGACATCCTCCACTGCAGAATCTGGCATTGTAGCACGATGTCACATTTAGCAAACATTTTGGCGGACTAAACTTGAGATAGTCAACAGACAAAAATTCTGACAAAACCTATTTTCACTTTCCACGATAAAACTCAATGATAAGTATGCATGGATTGGTAATTAGAACTTGTGGTTGGAACAAATTAAGTTCAATAACATACAATTAGACCTAAAGTCAATGAGAAGGATGGAAAACCTTAAACCATGAAGCATATGTATGTTGTGGACTGCATATTTGGATTGACCGTATGTATCTATTTCTTAGAATATCAGCCCTGCCTAAATTATTTGTGAAATCCTTAACTTTACCATGCCTTTTATATAGCCTCTTTCATTTTACTCCATAAAATACTGGAGATTATGATCTTACCCACAGTTTATTCCTTAATTTAACAGTTTTACAAAGCCAAGAAGCCAATGTGAACTAGCTATCACCATGAAAGAAACCTGACCTAGATCATTTTCATGACCTGCTCTGTTTATCCCACCAAGAACCTTGTATGCCTCTGAATGAACTGAATCCACCCTCATTGAGTAAATCTTAACACCAGCTTCCAAAGTACAACTGGCCTGTATGAATTAAAATGCAACACATTAACTGAATATGTAGAAAAGGTGCTAACATTATCAATTTTCAATAACTAGATCCAATAATTTCCGCATTTTTCTCCAAACAGATCAAAAATTTATTGCTTTCAAAGTTATAGCCAATGGCTTCAGCTTAACATTGGCACATATCATATTATGATTCAAGTTACCTTCTGTTTCAGCCTAACCATCAAATTACTCGCTGGAGTTTAAAATTAAAACAAAATTAGGTAAAAATAAATGCCTTTTTCAATAAATAAGCAGTAAAAAGTGCAACATTTTTCACTCCAAGCTACCAATTATTGCCCCTTCCGTTCAGTATAAACTTACTTCGAATTCAATTTCTGGGTCAAATTCATTATCTTTTTATTTAATTTTCTACCAATTTGCATATAAGAAATATGCAAAACGTACCTTTTGAAAATTCGTCTCGGTATCATTTTCTACTTCAACCTTGATAATTTCACGTAGATGGTCTATCAAATTCAGCTCCCAAGTATTCTTTTGATTAATTTTCTGCACCAAAAAAAAAGCTCAAAATTTGTACAGAGAAAATAACATTTAAAAGAATAACTTAATATCTTCTTAAAAGAAAAAAAAAAAAAAACTCGAAAAAAACCCCCTCTTTCTATAATACTGTAAATAATTGAGAAATGAGAGAGCAGGAGGGAATTAGAGACATTTTCACTGGCCAATTTGATGCAATTGTGGAACAATTCGAGAATTTGGTCCTTGTCGAGGCACGGATCGGAATCAGCAGGCGGCTGAGCATTGGGTGCAACGGGTTTGCGGCGGATGGCAGCGGCACGTGCAGCGCGAGCCCGGGCACGCTCGAGCTTGTCGTCGTTAGAGCCCAAGAAGAAGGGGCTAGTTGGGGATTGAAGGCGAGAGGCTATGGGGATCCGTTGGCGAGGGTTAGGGCTTAGAGCTTCGGCCATTTTGGCTTTAGGGGTTTAGGCTTTCTTCTTCAACGGATTAATGGAGGCTCGTGCAAAGCCTCTATGATTTTTGAAAAGAAGTAAGAAGTGAAAAGTGGGGGTTTCTTTCTTTCTTCGTTTTAAAATGAAAAATGGATTTCTTTTCTTTTCCCTCCAAGTTGAAGCTTTTTGAATCTGGATTTGGTGGATGGTGAGGGAGCAATTTGACGGTGTGGCTCTGTGTTGCGTGAGGAGTCACGGCAGATAACAGATCTGCGAATCAAGACCGTTCGATTATTATACTTTTTTTTAGATGATAACAGTCATGTTTAGGCCTTTTCCAATTTGGGCCTTTCGGGTTTTGGGTATCGGCATATGGATCAAGCTTGGATTCTGGATGTACCCACTTGAACTTATTAATTTTTTATCCACCATTTAAACTTAATTGTTGGGCTTAGGTTGGATTCAAGTCCGGATTTTTCTTTTTTTCCAATTTTAACAAATTTCGGATCCAGGTTATTTTAAATTCGGATCTTTAACTGAAAAAAAATAAATAAATAAATTACTATTGTTTTTATTTATGTAAAATTTTGGACTGATGTTCATTTGGTATCAAGTTACATATAATTTGTAAAATATATGAAAGTAGAGTGTAATTTTTCTAAGTTGATTATTCTTCAAGAGCAAATAGTAAAACGATAGTTGAAGCTGCTAAACTAAACTTTCATGCAGCAGCAGCAGCATGATGAAGATCAAGCGAGCGCTCACTCAACAAGCGCACGGCTGCCCAAGGCGTGAACTTCCTGGCAAATAGAAAACAAGGAGCAGCTAATTTTGTAGCATTAACATGGCATTGCTCTTTACGGTCTTCAGCCTCATAGTAAACATCCTTGATATCCTATACATGTGTTAATCAAAGTATTGTAGTTAATTTTGGTTCAATGATGAAAATTTTCCAAAAGGGTGCCTGCCAAAGTTCATCACTCGTATACCTTTATTTCTTGGATCAGCTGGGGAGTTGCATCGGCGTGTTCGAACCGAAGAGGGTGCCAAGTGTTCATTTCCCCTGCTGTAGCAGAGTGATTCCATGATGAGTATGTCAATGTTCTTCTTTCAATCTCCTTTTGAAGCCCTCTCATCTAATTGTTGCACAAGGAGAAGACTATTATAATTAACAAAATTCTGAGTAAAAATGCCAGAAAGTTTAATATAGATTACTTGATGGTTACGGAAGAGAAGTTTTGGTTGCTTACATTGAGTAGTGTTTGAACATAGTGTTCATCAGGTATACAGTTATGGCCATCAGGAATATTGTCAAATATCTCCTATACACAAATTGCTGAAACACTCAATCACTTGAATGATGCATATAGATAGAACTATATATTTTTAGTTTGCCTTCATCTTTGTTAAGATATATGGTAAGAATTTTGTTAACATACAAAAGCATGCAATATCTGCCTGCTCTCTATTAGGTCTGCAGGCGGCCAGCGCTGCAAATATAAGCAAAATTATCAGATTCAATCAAATAATTGTATTCAACTGCAGCTATTCATTAAGACAAATAAACTTAAAATAGTGTTACCTTGCAAAATTCCCTAAAAACAGGAAATACAATATTGTCATCTGCTACAATTACAGCATGTCTTCTAATCAACGCGATCCACTGAAATCAGTAGGTAAAATTTTCATCATAGATGAATTAAATGGATCAGTTGTGAGATGAGATGATAAACTGAACAGATAATAAGATAAGAACCTGAGACCCTTTCCTCCATTTTTTCTCTGGTATGACAGGTGACATTTCGGGACTGTAGCAGTTTTCTTTAACATCAAGGAAGCTTTATAAAACAGACTACTCAAGATTCAGCTTAACCATTCCACAAGCTATGAATTCAATTTGAAGAAAGTTTGTTGCATCTATACATTATCAGAAAATTCATTGCAATTTACTCTACCATTATATTATATATATATACCTGTCCACGAAGCTTTTCGGAGATGACATTAAGTAGCTGTAAACATAGCCAAAGTTGTATACAGGTATGCAGCTGTAAAAAATACACAAATCATGAAGCAAAAGTAAATTTACTGTGAAAAGTTGAAATTTATGCAGCATCATCACCAACCTTTCGGAGAGAAGAACAAATCTTTGATTTGCAGGATCATACAATGCAGCTTCAAATAATAATTTCTCTGCTTGTATCATAGTTGACTCTCCCCATACTACCTGCAAAATGAATATCCATATTAACAATCGTGAAAACCAAACACTTTGGATCCCAAAGCATATATGGATGATTGATGAAGCTTTCAAATCAAGAAATGGGACAAATTTACCTGAATGCTATTATTCAACTGTCGATCATAGAAGAAAGCTGACTTTGTGTTGGATTCATTAAAAACAAAACCAGGTTGGGAATGAACATAAATTGAGAACATTGCCTCATCAACATTCTGTAAGTTTCACCATTCATAAAGAAGAAGACAAGCCATAAATAAATACATATATTACTTTAATTCTTGTACAGTTATAGTTAATGAAAAATAAAGGAAACTTACAAACCTTAAAGAAGGAGTCCCAAAGAAAATCCAGAGGCAGGTTTTGGCGAGCAAGAAAGAGAAAAGCAATCTTAGGAGTACCTTCAAAGTGATCAGCACCGAAAAACCGAGATGCCTGATACAATGATACAAGAGACTGAAGCGTGGGCTGAAAGTGAAGTCTGAAAAAAACCAAAAGAAAGAGCACAAAAGAGACAAGGATGATCAATTTTGAGCCTAACGTGAAGAGTTGGCTACGAGCAGGTGAAAATATTGCTGCTGGTGATCTCTTCCTCCTCATGGCTTATTAGATTTAAGAACAATTCAAAGCTTTCCTCATGATATGTTAATGGTCGAGAGGAATTTTAGGTAACAGTTTCAAGATGGAGCAGACAGCTGAGCATTTGTAATAAATATAGTTTTTAAGTATGCATTAGCTTAGAGAGAAGCGTTAAGCTTGCTTATTAGAGTTTGTTAAGAAAAGCAGGCTGTAATATAATGGGAAGCACGTATTTGCCACTTGTCATTCTTAGATATAAAAGGTTCTTCCCCATGTAAGTCTGTAATTAACAAGGTAAAATTCTCGCTGCCAATGGAAAAGAAAAGATCAGGAATACTTGCATCAAATCCACCGGATAAGATTAAAATTTAGAAGAAACCCCTCCAAAGTGGAGAAAGAATTAAGGCCATTTGCAAAACAACTACAGGCAAATAATATCAAAGAATTTAGGAAGGGTATGGATTAAAATTTGTCCTACATATCGGCAAAGCTGTAAAGTTCTATTAATGAGAGATGTAGTATATAAGTGAAGTTCATATAGTAAACAGAAAAGAAAACAATTCCTATTTATCCCCTAGCCACTTTACAATGCTTCAACAAATAAAAACTAAAGTTTTGACACCAGATCTTTTCTTCCATTACTTGCTGAGACTGATGTACACTCCAACCCATTACTGAGAAGGAGAAAGAATCATTGTTGTGTATATAACATGCTAACCAGAACTCCGCATCAGAAAAGCCACTATGCATCCCAATAAAGCACCAGCAACAACCTGCACCATATCATATACATCAATCATTTATGCCAGTTGCTAAGATTGTTCAAATTCTTATATGATATGTGCCTCACAGTACATATAGATGGGTGAAACTCTCCTTTGCAGAGGTTTCAACTAAACACTTTGAAGCCTTCACTTCAAGGCACTCTTTCCTCCTATCTTTTGCTTTTGGAGTTAAATCAGTATTTCACTTTTAGAATTTGCCACATATTAAGAGTGGAACACGCAAATCAGGGTCGAATACTAATACTGATTGACATTTATACAAGACTAGTCAAGTTATATGCTGAGAAGCAAATGTGTGTCTAAAAGAACTAATGAAGTAATTAGCAGTAAATATTTCAACTACTTGAAATAGAAAGAGCAGCAGACCTGGAGTGGAGTATGCCCAAGTAATTCTCGTAGAGGCCTCACGCTAGATAGTGGGTGTTCAGGAGGAAACTCGCACACAATTTGATTCAGCAACTACCAGTGTGGAAAAAACAAAGGTCAAGACATTGGAATTTGGGTTTATCAAAGGCAGATTAACTTTGCTTCTATATATTAAATGGAATAGGACTTACTTCAGCTTGACGACCAGCATGAAGTCGAACACCAGATGCATCATACATCACCTGCATATAAGGGAAAGTCATCAAGGATACTAACCTAACTCAAATAAGCAAGTGGAATTCTTTTTCATTGACTAATATTTTCAAGTTACAAATAAGTGTGAGAAAAAAAACCAAGAGCATCGATGCCAACAAAGTGCAGTGTTTTAATAATGATTGTAATTAGTTCATCCATATTTCGGAACGGCCTGAACTATGGCCATTTTCTCTTTTAAATATGGAGCATATGCAAGTTAAAGGACTAATCACCAGATCCATTGCAGAAGCTAAATTAAAAAATGAAATGAATGAAACAAAAGGGGCCAGGCAATGAATAAACAAGTCATACGTGAGCATGTCACTGAAAGGAAAATAAAAGTTAGGAATCACATACAACACATGCCAAGACCACAGCAATTGCAAAAGCTGGTCCTCCTGTCCCGTCCTGTAGACCTATAGCAACTGCTAAAGCTGTCACAGTAGCAGAGTGTGATGATGGCATACCACCTGAATCAATCATCCTCTTAGAATCCCATCTCCTTTCTTTAAACCTGAGTATCTAGGAGAAACAAGTTCAAATATTTTAGCTACTATTCTGAAAGTATTGGGCCTATAATAAACTGGAACTTAAGAAACTACTTAATTAAATATGCTTAGTTAAATGAAATTACATAAACTACTTTGTAAGTGACAAAAATCTAAACCAAAGGAAAAGTTAGACAACAAACTTAAACCAAAACCATTGTGATAAGTGTTACAAAGAACGAACTTTAATCTGCAGAATGTATTTGTAAATTTCACCTCCAAAGAGTATCGTGAGTTTCCATATTTGAATTTCTCAGGTGAGCTTGACTCTAGTCCTTTTTTATCTTATTTAATTTGGTTCCAGACTGCTTTTTAAACTATTATTTCTCATAAAGTTATAAAGTCAATATTACCTTATGGAGAAATTGTGCAATAATATCTGCATTGAGCAAGTTTTGCACAACAAACAGAGCTGTGGTAGTGGATAAGTTCATTCTCTTTAAGTGCTGAGAGTCCATAATGTTCATGATGAAAACTCTCGTATAATGCCCTCAAGAAGACTCTACGCCTTTAGAATTCTCCTATTACTTGCTGTCTTCTATTATATGTTCTTCTTCCTGTCAATTTTGCACACTTTTTTACCAGCTCTATTCAGTGAGACTCAACGGTTTTCCTGCCTCACTTTTTTCTATTTTCTTTAACCAGTTATCTTGTGCACTTTTCTACCAGGCCTATAACCCAACCCCTATCTTCATGCAGAGACATCCTTGAGAAGGAAACATGCCAACCATAAAACAGCACTAACTCCTAATTTTAGGATTCAAATTCAAGGAATCCATTATCTTGCAAAGAGAAGAGTCAAAGTTAAGCGAAAACAAGGAGGAAGCGCAGGGGAGGAAGCACACTAAGAAGGCTACAACTAGCTTTTGGAATGCATGTAGAGGGGAAGCACTACAATGGATGGGGTAAAAAGAAAGAAGTCTCTAAGCCTAAAGACCCGAGTCATATTATAAGCTAATCATACCAACATAAAGCTAAAGATAAAGTATGATAGTTTCTCACCTCAAAAGTTCGGTTCAAAATAAAATTGATCGTATACTCTAAAATAAGACAAAAAGCAATCAAACGATATTCATTGAGTCCATAGCAGTTATAGAATCTACAATCTTAGTTTTGTTTAAGAATGAGAATTCTAGAAGGGCAAATGTCAATTTAATTTAAGGCTTCATTCATTTCCCAAGAAGAATGGGGGCATTTCCCTCTAAGCTAATTCTATCAGATCTACTTTTCTCCTTATCTTATGAAGTAATCAAATAATATCAAAGAAAGAAAATCTATATATTAAACACTTAATTACAGTACTAGATCCAGGTTACTAATGAGATATAACCAATCCCTTTTCACAAGGCAATCTGGTAAGAATATTGAAAACCAGAATACCCCTATCTTCTGAAAAACGATTAACAAAATGACCGAATTCCCTACACGACTTCCATAAAAATTTCCAAACCCAACATTCCATTTTCATGTCATTTCCCTGTCTTACAAGAAACTCCTACATTGCATCTCAGTTCTCACTAATTTCATGTCTAAAGTAAATAACTTTCTGGTTTGAATTCCAAATATCTTCAATAGATTCATGAGATTAATGATACAAGTCGACGCTTTGTAGTCAATCATCAAAACTGCCTGCACTAGCCACTACACCGAACCAAAATCACAAACAGATTTCCCGAACGCTGAAGTAAATAGGTTCTTAGAAATAAAGATTCATTAAATTAACAATTATACCAACGTTTCTATTCACATTTTCCCTCGGTGAACATTTAAAGACAGTTGATAGTTAAAGTGTGTATCAAAGACCTGACCAAATTCCAATACATTCCAAGATTCAAGTTCACAACTTTTTTCATCAAACAATAACAATATAACAATTCGAACATAAACTAAAATCTCAATTTAGAAAATTTAAATGAATGCTGCAAGCAAGCAAGCAAACAAACAAACAAATGAGGTGGAAAAAAGGGTAAAAACTGAAATTAAGAAAGAACGGACCAATTGGTGAAGACTTTGAGGAACTGAGCGAGAGCGAAGGCGAGGAAAGCCGTGATGAGAGGGAGGTTACTGGGAAGCAGATTCGACGACGGAGACGCCGCATCGCCGCCTCTCGATGAGCTAGCATCTGCTGCCGTCATCACCTCGTCCATTTCTCCTTTCAGTTGTTAATTTAAATCCTTGCCTTCTAAATGAAAAAACTTTGGATCTCTGCGGAGGAGAAGGAGCTTCAACTTGATCTGGATTCGTCAGCAGACCTTGGGTCGGGCGACGACGATTCAGCAGCGAATTGGCGCAAAACTAAAATGACAATAAAAAAAGGAAGAAGAAGAGGCCCACTTGCGGACGCTGGAATGGATCAGCAAATGAGAAGGTGGGCCCACTTATGGGCTGGTAAATATTGGCGCTTACTGAATTTTTTATTTTAATTAGGGGCAGGGGGAGGTGGATTAGTTGAGAAGGAAAGAAATAGTATGAAAGAATTTTTGGAATTAATTTTTGTTAAGATGTCAGGCAAATGCAAAGAATAATTGTGCGGCAAGAAATTAAAATCTAAAAAAAAACAGTTTGACTGATCTTTTGATATATATATATATATGGCATTAGGTTATTTTTGACAAGTGTCAATAATTAATTTTCTAATATTTTGTTTATTATATTTGTATTCATTTAGTTTGAAAAAATCAAAAGACATTCATCCCCTTTTTCTATATAAAATAAATTAATCAAATAATTATAAATTAATTATAAATTTGTTATGAATATACATGTATATTGTGGATGTCCATGAATCTAAAATTAAGGCATGGATAAGATTAATAACTTGGTTCATTCATACATATATACCTATGTACTAAGTTCATCCTCTTATATTTATGGTGATGTATCTATGTGCCTATAAATACACCACTTGCTTTGTTATGGAATATGATGAATAAGAACAATTTCTCCCATTTTTCATATTTTCTTCTTCTCCATATTCTATTGTTTCTATATTCTCTTGTCTTTTCCATATTTCAATTTTCTATTCTCTTCGTTTGTTTTGTTATCATTTCACAACAAAATTTCATTTCTTAACTGAAATTTTCTTAAAAGAATTTATAAAATAAAATAGCCGCTCGCGAAGCGCGGCCGGGAAATTCTAGTATATATATATTTTGGCCATCATCTTTTGATAGTTAATTGTTTTTTAGTTTTTTTTTTTGGGTTAATTAAATACTCCCTCTGTCCCAAATTATCTGATCTTTTTGGTCAAACTAATCTTAACTTTGACCTTTAATTACAAAAAATATATACATAATCAAATTTTCAAAAAATATATTTTGAAAAGTTTCAGACTTAACTTAATCAAAACATAATTTTTTAAAATTTTATTTTATATAATTTTTTTATAATTAAGAGTCAAAGTTTGGATTAATTTGACCCAAAAGAGTCAGATAATTTGGGACGGAGGGAGTAGGTAATTTGACCCGTTTTTCCTACTGTTTTTATCTATAAATGTGTAATTTTCACTTGAGAAATTACGTTAAGCTTTTATTTATTAGTATTTTTTTTTTTAATTTGGTTTTGGAACTTATGCTTGTTCTTGTTCTTGCCATTGGAAGTGTTGTTGGAAGAAAATGATCTTTCTTTGAACATCAGCTCAGCCCCAACCATATTTTTTTTTCTTTTGAACATCAATGTTGACCCAGAGACAAACTTTTGCTGCAGAGCTTAATCTGAATTAAAATAAGGTTAAATGGCTAATCAAGTTTGAACTTATATTGAACTCTACTTTGTTCCAAGCAGCCAGCCAGGCGCCAGCCATCTGAAGAAAATGACCATTGAATTGGAGTTAAAGACCAAGCTGTCCAAAATTATGAAATCTCATTTCATTGCTTTCTTTAACTCTAGTTTCCTTGACTATATTCTCCTCTACCATAACAGTTGCATTTCTACTTTGCTCTACTCATTTACAATGAACGTAACGTATCAGAAGAATTGTTAAACAGTTTTTTCATTAGGAGCCGGGATGAGGGGAATTCAACCACATTTAACCTCCTAAAGACCTAAATGTACATGGCGAATGAACATCTAAACCAAAAAAGGGCTTCTCTAAGGTTTTGACCTTTCGTCGTAAACTTCAGAAAGGGAGACTGATGATCCACTCTTTTTACTAGGCAATGGAGTAGACTTTCTTGACGTTCGCTTTGTTGGGATGAGGACAGGTTCCGGTTCCAACTCTTCCATGTTTATATCACTCTCACTTTCTTCTGCACTTTTGAAAACCGGGTGGCTATATGCACTATTAAGGAATTCTTTCAAGTTCAGGTTTGGTTCCCTTGCACGCTCCAGTGTATCTTTCATCATTGCTTCCTAAAATACAAAAAGGGAAGAAGTTAATTAACTCGGCCAAAAAAAAAAAGTTAATTAACTATATTCAAAGCTGAAATATGATGTAAAATATACAAACAGTTATAAGGCTAAAAGCTTTTTCCAACTATGGTTTCCTTTGTTGAATAACTTTGAATGAAATAAGATGGCAGTAACATAAAACCAACCTGTAATGGGTATCTGACAAAAGCTGGTTCATAACGCCCTTTGCAGAATCTGTGGAACCATATAGTCAGTACAGGAAGTGTGATAAGCAATGGAGTTGACTGAGCAGCTTCTTTTGTGCTTAATAATCCCATCAGTAGCAGCTGTGAGACGATTAATGCAGTAACGATGCGTGAATGAACATCAGGCCAGAATGCTGCAGCACTTTCATATTCCTGATTGTAGACATTTATGATCTGCAAGTTCATTTGAATATGTATTTAGAGCTAGAATTTTTTTAAGATGAAAGAACAGGAATATTCGTAGAATAATCACATTAATCAGGTGGAGCTATTATTGAAAAGCCTAAATTTGCAAAGACTTAGATTAATTTGGCCTAAAAATAGTGAGTTGTTTCCCTTCCCTTAATCTTTTAAGACAGTCAAATAAGTTCAATCCATATGCACAAAAACCACAACTTATCTAATTCCCTCCTGCCTCCTCCCCCAATTTCATTCCCCTTCTTCTGTTACTCTAATATATAACCAATAAACTTTCATTACATCCACCCCATCTCAGTAATTACCCTACTTTTCAAAGATGTCAGTTCTTACCTGATGACGATATACGACATAAGCCAGGCCAAAGAATACTATTATGAAAGGAAGCAGGATAGGAGTCACCACAGCATAAACAAGACCAAGTAAGAAGTAAAGTTGAATTTGAGGTTCGCCTGTATTAAAACCAAGGGTTCCAGGATCCATTGCCTCCTCCCTGTCCTTTTCAGTCTTAACCAAGAAGAAATTCTTTAAGTGATAGATTATTAAGGGTTTCAACCTCAGTATCTCCCCAGCAACTCCAGCCCAACCATCAACCATTATGTAAGTGATGAAGAAGGTTGCCTTCATTGGAATTGAGACACCAATTGTCTTCGGTATCCTACAAATAGCCACGTGAGGTTATATTAGAGAAACATTTGAATAAGAACTTAATATCACTGATAAAACAAACAAGTTAAGCAGAAGAATGGTGCACATAAGCGATACTTAACTACAGCAAATCAGGCTAATATATTAGCAATGCAAAATGAGATCCTACACTCTGAAAGCTACTATGAACAAAAAAGGGAAGATATAAAAATGATGACAAATACTATGAATTGATAGCATGCATAATGTAAGCTTGTCCAACCAAGCATAATAAACAGCAGAAGGCATATATACAAGAACATACTCATTAGTAGACTGGTGAATAAAATTATTCAGTTGTTGAAATGCAGTTCCGGTTATAATGCTTCCAAGAAAAACATTAATAAATTGGAAGATGTAGTATCTAGTTGCAGATCTCCTTTCCAGAGCCGAAAGGCTAATATAACCTTCGAACTTTGACATCATCATCAATATTGAGGGCAAAAATAAAAGAAATATCTTCAGAGCAATCCCAGGAAGGAAACCTTGAATGAATGACTTTATGACTTTCCTGCACAAGTATGGATGTTGTCAGTTGTTGATGGGAATGAAAAGGGAAATAATGGTAGAAGGGAAATAATTTGTTTGCAGCTATGATGATTGTCCACCAATAACCCAAAAGTTTGGCTTAACAGCTAACAGTTGTTACCATTTAATGAAAGTGTCAAGGTCCTAGGTCCTACAATGATTTCCTTTTTCTTCAGTGCAAGGAAAATGTAAAGAATACTATCTGCAGAAAGACAGGAAGAAGTAAAAGGAACTCACATTTCTATTATTGGCTTTAGGAAGGGAATTGCTTTCTCAATGCCCTCTATGTTAGCGAGGGATTGTACGAATGCTATGGGAATCATGAAAAAGAATGTAAGAAGAAAATATGCAACAGCAACAATGAGTCTTCGAATTGTGAGGAAAACAAATGGAATTGCCAGGTTTTCCCAGTACACATCTCGTGGCTCTGGAGCCCACTCAGTCAACCATATAGTCGGGTTCCTGGATTGTTGAGTCTGTGCACAAACAGCAGCTCCCCATCTAGATTTGAAGGAAACAAATGCTGTTGGCATGATTGATTTAGTACTGCTAGTGACCTTCTCTCTCTCGGCAGATATCTGACAGTCAATGAGAGAAAAATAAGCAGTACTTTCAGATTGTACACTATTTGAATAAAAACCAATTGTGAACCAGTTAAAAGATTAAGTTGGGTTCAGATGGTAATTTCATGCAATGAAGTTGGATTCAGAAATCAAACTAAATGACTGGACAATTATGATGCATGCAAACAGCTTATAATTAAACACACCCATTTTCACTAGTTTGGTGTCCAAAACCATGCTTACTATCATTGAATATTTGTGATAAGCTTCAGGAACTAGGTAATGGATTGGTCAAAGTTTTAGGGGTTTCAGATGAGTATTTGAGCTATGGAGAAATTACCAATGAATCAAGAAGATAAACAGAAGATAATCAGAGAAGTCTGATGTTAGGCCAGCTTCAAATAAACGGGGTTAAATTTGTATGTAAGGATTTCCCATTTGCAAACTAGAAAATGTTTGCAAAAAAGTATGCAGTCACTAGAGAGAGTATGCAGCTGCTTAGGCTAAGAAGCAAATAACTAAACACAAGAAGCAAAATTAATGCTACTTACGTCTCTAGATAACCTCTCAACTTTGTATGTATAATGTTCAATTGCATCTATGCTGTTTCCCCAAAGGCCAAGGAAACCAGTCTGCTTGATGAAAGAGAAATTCATCAAAAGATGTCAGATAAAAAAAAATAAAAATAAAAAAGATCAACTTTATTTTGAGTTATATACAAAAGGGGGGGAGTAGGGTTAATATATGAGCACATTATTTGCAGCAAAGTACCTTCATCAAAGGTCTCCTAGATGGATTCCTTTCATACTTATTTTGATAGAAGTCAAGCCAATTCTGAACATTTTTCCTCTCATTGACCAATTTAGAAAGATTGTTAGCATTATAAACAACCTGCACACACATAAGTAAGACGGAAAAAACAAAGAAAGATGCTTCAGCATTCAAAGGAGTTGAAATCAAGCTAACAAATTTAATTACAAAAGCTTGATGCATTTTAGCCATTCAAATAAGTTTTACATAGGAGTACTTCAATTTGTACGTTGATCTACAATATCAAACCTGATGACTGAGATAGTGATCTGGATGGTTGACAAGAAAAAAATGTTCGACAAGCTCGCTAACTGATTCATCAGGATCAGGTGGAACATTTCTGACCAGTACCTTCACCAAGAAAAAAGAATTCATAAACAAAAATTTAACCATTTAAAACAGGTTAAGATGTTGTAACATAATTTAAATCTTCATGAGCAAGCAAGAACACCAATGACTGCTTTTCCTTTTAGAACTTTGAGCCAAAGGGGAAAATGAAATCAATGAGAGTCTCAATAACAACAAAGAGAACATAGAATTTGAAAAATGGACATTTAGCTTCAACTGTAGGATAAAAATATAGTATAAAGTGCTTACTGTGAATTGGTCTGGGCGCCGTTGTTCTGATGCAAGAAAATGTAATCTCATTGTTGCCACTATTTCATACTCTCTTTTCAACACATAGCATGTCCAAAAGGTAAAGACATAAGCCATAACCAAATGTGTCCAAAATCTGGAAAAAAAAAACAATTATAATGTGACTTGGTAAAAGCAAATACTATATCTTACTATTACTATTATATTGATTGATCAAGCTTAGGAAAAGCAAACTAGTTTAGTAATTAAAGCCCCTTGAAAGTTCTACTGAGGAGTTGGGAAACACCCCAATTCCATTGATCGATTTGAGTTTTTGAGAAATGACTTTCCCCAGTCCAGCCGAAATGGAAGTAGAAATCGCAATTCAAGCTCATCATTTAGGACTCCTATACCCAAAGCACTCAAATCACTAGTCTCAAAAAAGAAGTTTAAACATCTGTACACTGGTATATTTCTCTCTGTAGATACCATACACCAAAAGTAAAAAAGTTTTTACTGTATTGACCCCAAGATCCCAACAGCAGATGCATCACATAATGATGCCTCTTCAGAAGTGATGAAGACTACAAAAGCTTTATTAGAGACTGTAATTATTGTTCACTGCAAAAATATACTTTGAAGTATTAAAGGAAAGGATTTAATACATATACCTACTAGTTGCTTTAACTCTCAACCATGTTAGGGATTTTATATTTGTAGGGCTCGTAAACAATGTCAAGAGTTCTTTAAAATGCAAAAGGATAAAGATAGTGGTTGAAATGAGAAAATTTTGCATACCTGCGTGATCCAGTTGGAATATTTGATATAGAGAGCTTATCTATATCGCTGTATGTTAAATGTGACCGTTCCAGGGTATCATTTGTCCAATTAACCGGTACCATGATTGTAAATGCTAAGAATGCAATAGGAACAAAAATTTTAAGCCTGCACTTCAATGGAGTGAAAAAGAAGATGGCATCAGTCCAAGACAAAACAAAAAGTAATAAATTACTAATTTTCCACATAAAAGGTAGAGAAGAACAAGATCATCTGTTCCAGGATTCATGCTTTGCATCCTACAATTCAGCTTAATAATATTAATTTGTCTCTATCCCACCACATTAGCCTAGATTACTGCAGCTTGTATGACAGCACAAAATTTTCAGCCCAACAAGTTAATTTAGCCATGTAAAACATTGAAACATACTATAGTTTGAATCTTTTCAACTAGTAAAATCTTGTACTCATGTATGTGACTCTAGCCAACTATAAAGGTAGAAAGAAATTAAACAAACAAAGCATGCATACCCCAACAAGTAGATCCTCAAGTAAACAGCAGAATCCAATCCGGCATGGTCAATCAGCTCAGGCTCCGGCATTTGGAGCGCTGCAGGCATCCAGTTCAGAAACCTGGCATATGACCTGAAGTCCAGATTCACAAACTTGCTCACAAAAGCACCATTGGACAGAGGACTGTTCCTTAAACCCTTGAGGTACCATTTTGGAAAGTAAACCCTGTCATTCACTGGTTGAATCCGAAGAATTGCAAATGCCAAAAAGAAAGCAAATGCACTGAGAATATTGATAGCTGCTGCAACTCCAATATCATTTAGTGTCGCCATGTATTTGCTTCAAAAGTGGAAAACGACTGCAATCATGAAAATTAAATGAAAATAAGAAGAAAAAAAGGGTAAAGCTTTAATCTATACAGTTTGCTAACAAGAAGCAAAAAGTATAAAATCTTGGGTTGGGGCCATGTTTTAATTGTTTTTTAGTTACAGGGAGGACCTCCCTTCTTCATGAATGCTAAAAAAGTAAAACTTTGGTAGCAAAGTGGAAACAAAAGTAAGCTACTTTTGACTTTTGTGCTTAATTTGGAAGAGGTGCTGGTGTTGCCCTGTACAGAAAAACAGAGCAATTTTAAAATCAAAAGCTACCAATCACTTTTTTTTCCTGTTCTTCTTCAATAAGATCTTTATAAGAAAACACAAAGCAAGAAACCCCATTTGCTCTTAAGTTTGGAACTCCATACCGTGTAAAGCAAAAGCGACCAAAATCAAAACCCAGATTCAAGAATATATATTTTGGACACTTGAAAACAACCAACAGAGAATAATATATCCTTTTATATAAAAAGAACTATCAAAGTAAACTATTTTATGCTAAAATTTTCTCGGCAAACAAACAAACACGTTCTGTATCTTCCAATTGAGTGATCCTTTCACCTCCCAAGTCCCAACCGCTTAAGAAAACGAAACAAACACTAAAAGATCCATGTAGTTACCCTTATGAAACCCAAAAGCAGAGCGTTTGAAGTCCAATGCAGCTCAAACTCTCGTAAGAAGCAGCCGTAACAAGGATCAGGAAAAATAAAAATAAAAAACGTACACCCTACTATATAAGTAAACAAAAAACGCCTTTTTTTTCAGTTTTCTTGCTGAAGCAAGCAAATATAAGTGGATAATTAAAACATGAGAGAAAAAAATCTAACACTCTTTCTATGTTTTCGTCAAAAATCAAATCAAAGTAAAGATTTAAATTTTAATGCAGAGACTGCACATTCATTCTTTGTTTGGGCTCTAAATGGAAAAAAAATGTGAAAGAAAGAAAGAGGGAGAGAAAAGGAAAAGCAAAAAACAAAAAAAGTAAAAAGAGTAAAAGGAAGCTGAGGTGGCAAGAATTGAGGTTTTATTATAAATAAACAGCGGAGTAGTTTTTTTTTTTTTTTTTTTTTTTTTTTTAAAAGGACATTGATATTGATTGATTGAATGAATTTTTGTAATAAAAGAGAAAATAAAAGGTTGTTGGTTGGTTAAATAGCATGTGGGAGAAAGTGGGAAGAGGAATAGATTTCTAACGGCTACTATTATCATCATCCCTTTTAAATCTTTCACTTTCCAAACAAATCCTTAAAAAAATTTTGGTCCCTACCCTTCTTGATCTTATAATTTCAAAAATAATTTATAAAAAAATGTTTCTATTGTTGACTTTGTTTTATATAGAATACTATGACCCAAAAAAATAGTATGATGATGTTCATACATCTATGTGTCTCATGTAAATATTTTTTTAAATAGTTTTTTACTAAGAAGTACATTATTTATATGAATTTACTTATTAATAATAGAGACTTGTGGATTTGGTTGATTATTCTCAGGACAATCTATTGAGACGTGTACAAAGATTAAATTTAATTATATAAAATATTACTATGTTAATGTTCTTGCATGCTTATACCAAATCATGATACTATTAGCAGATAGCAGTTACAAATACAATGTTATTATTGTTCCAAAGATACAATGTTACAACTAAAATCTGTGCAAAAAAAAAATGTTACAACTAAGATACTTGATTAAAATATTGGAAGAAAGGAATTAGAATTTATTTATTTTTAAAAAGAGAAGATACTCATTTCATCTTAATTTCTTATCATTTTCCTTTTCAAGAAAAAAAAACTGAAATTTGAATTGGAATTATTTATTATTTTTTTTATACATGTCTTTGTTGTCCAGTAATCATGTTGAACCACAACTAATCCAAGGTGGAGTTATATCAGAGATTTGGAGATATGCATTGAGCGTTAGTATTTGAAGTTGATTTCTAAGGAGAGTTCGGAATACGTAAATCTACCATTGAATCAAATCAGACAGAATTGGTAATTTGATAATGGGTAAGTTTAACTGCTAAGGTTGTAATTAATGTGACAAACTGATGATGACTAGTAATTTGAATTTCTGATGATAACTCACAAGGCAAATATAATGGTAAGATCATCAAAGACCAAATCCATGATCTTGTTAACAGCAACGAAACATGGAAGGACACATAAAAATGAAGATGAAAAAAACCCTTCAACAACCTTCCAAAATGACAATAATTTGACCAAAGCTGCAAGGGCTTTCACCCCCAACTGAAAGCAAATAAGCTACAAATCTCCCTTTCACGGGGCCGCAATATCCGATAATAGATTGTACTTGCCACTTGCCTTTTCTTCTTTGTAGTTTAGATCATGCAGAAACAGGGAGACGCAGGCAAATGGAAATTTTTTTTTTTTTTTTTGGCAGTCGGCAAATGGAAAAGTTTAGCTTTGAATATAAAATTTATAAGGCAAAAAGGGGGAATGAAAAAGTTTACCAAGTTCATTGATCTAATCTTAGCACCAGTACTGTGAGATACGCTACATGAACAACACCATTCAGATGAATAATTATCTTCATATATTTGAATTTTTTCACAAGCAGAAACAATCAATGCCTTGTAATTCTTACAATAGATACAAATAATTCACATCTGTTTCTTTTTTTTTGTAGAAATTCTCATCTGTTTCTTCGGTTCAATGCACATATGTCAACAGCTGCAGTGTTGGTTTTCGCATTGAATCTTAATGAATATAAGCCATACAAATCAGTGCTGGCTACCTTACTGGAATTGTGGAAGGTGCATTGATATTTTTAGTTCTTTTTGGTGAACTGCAATCTGGTGGATGTCCATATTTTTCAACCTTACGGAACGTCCACAAGAATCACATGGAGCTGTCCTTGAGCCACAAATGCTCTCATGCTCGGAGACTCCCCTCAACCTGTCTCTAACATCCATTGCACAGCTTCCGGCTTGAACCATGTCTCCACAAAACCGGCATGAGATTAGGCGCAGAGGGCAATCTGAGGCTTGATGTTGCACCTGTCCAAATAAACTAAAAGTTAGTTAAAGTAAAGATATTTAAATAAACAAGTAATGGTTCAAGAAAGATGCATTGAGGGTTTATCGCCCAGTTCTCAACTTTCTCATCTTAAAATCAAATTTAAAAAATTGAACTGAAGGAAATGTATGCTACAATAATTTTGGTCACTATAGGAGCTAAACAAACAGTTGTCATGTTCCTCTATCTAGCTTAGGTGATGGATCCAATCAAAAATTAAATATTTGAACCTTGTGCTTGGAAAGGACGAACCAAAATGTTCAAGATATCCAGACATGTGAGAATGGGCTGCCAAACATTTGAGTTTGTCTTTTATAAATTATGACCATTCAAACCTTCAGTTGGTAGACCATATTAAGAACATGTCAACACCACTGGTCGGAGATGTATATACCTAATCAGTATGTGCATACAACCTAACAGAAAGCTAACATGGTAATATAAAATCAACACTCTTGCTCAGTTCAATTAAATATCTGCCAGCTTAGAAGGAGGCTAGTGGATCTGCAATCCTTTTCACTCTCCTTTGTCTTACCATGGTAGATTGTTATATTGTAATTGCACTTTTACATTCCTTAACGCAGGGTTGCTAACAGTTGAAGGACGGCAATCCAATAGGATTGCATATTTAATAAGCTAGAAAAGCCTTTCTGCTTGGCCGAGGTTTCAACTAAACACTTTGAAGCCTTCACTTCAAGGCATTCTTTCCTCCTATCTTTTGCCTTTGGAGTTAAATTAGTATTTCACTTTTAGAATTTGCCACATATTAAGAGTGGAACACATAAATCAGGGTTACATACTGATTGACATTTATACAAGGCTAGTCAAGTGATATGCTTCTGCAAATGCGTCTAAAAGAACTAATGAAGTAAGTAGCAGTAAAAATATTTCAACTACTTGCAGTAGAAAGAGCAGCAGACCTGAAGTGGAGTATGCCGGCCCAAGTAATTCTCGCAGAGGCTTCACGTTAGATAGTGGGTGTTCAGGAGGAAACTCACAGACAATTTGATTCAGCAACTGCCAATGTGGAAAAAACAGAGGTCAGGATGTGGGTTTATCAAAGGCAGATGGACTTTGCTTCTATATGTTAAATGGAATATGACTTACTTCAGCTTGACGACCAGCATGAAGTCGAACACCAGATGCGTCATACATCACCTGCATATATGGGAAAATCATCAAGAATACTAATCACACTCAAATAAGCAAGTGGAATTCTTTTTCATTGACTAATATTTTCAAGTTACAAATAAGTGTGAGAAAGAAACAAAGAGCATCGATGCCAACACAGTGCAATGTTTTAATAATGACTGTAATTAGTTCATCCGTATTTCGGAAGGGCCTGAACTATGGCCATTTTCTCTTTTAAATATGGAGCATATGCAAGTTAAAGTACTAATCACCAGACACTCCATTGCATAAAAGCTAAACTACAAAATGAAATGAACGAAACAAAAGGGGCCAGGCAATGAATAGATAGGTCATACAAGACCACAGCAATTGCAAAAGCTGGTCCTCCTGTCCCTGTAGACCTATCGCATCTGCTAAAGCTGTGACAGTTGCAGAGTGTGATGATGGCATGCCACCTGAATTAATCATCCTCTTAGAATCCCATCTCCTTTCTTTAAACCTGAGGATCTAGGAGAAAATGTAAGGACTAAGGAGTGTCTATGGCAGGAAACCTTCTATCTCCAGATCAATACATTCTCTTCTGCAACTCCATTCTTGACAACCATACCCAAAGTTAGGTACCTGCAAACAATTTTAGCAGCCTATTCAAACATGATTCCACAATCAATCATCAACATAACAATAAAACACTTTGATTTGACTAGGAACATGAAAACGGCTAGTATCTTAATTTAGAAATTTTCAGTTAAACTAGATTCAGATATTTTCATTTTACCAATCACTATGTTTACTACAACATTAGGAGATATTGTTTACTATGTTACTCACAGAAGCTTGCAGGCTACTAACGTGCCTGAAGTTGCTTCAAACGTCGTTCAACTTGCTCCATTTTAGGTCTGATAGAGTGATCGCTAAGAGTACACACAAGACCCAGTTGGAAAATTTCTTCCAGTTCATTCTGGTGATTTGAATCCCATAAACCTGCAGCGAAGAACTCCTTGACCTTGCCTTGTTGCGGTAACAAAGAACACCATTGAACAATGTTGAAATCATAACCATAGTCAGCAAATGAAGGATCTTCAGCCTTCTTATCTGAGAACAACTCAAGGAGCAGCACCCCATAACTGTAAACATCAGCTTTCTCAGAAACATGACCATGCGTTGCATACTCTGGAGCAACATAGCCATAAGTACCAGCAACCTCTATTGTCATATGGCTCCTTGAACTTGAAGTTTCCTCCATTAATCTGGCCAAACCAAAGTCTGACAAATAAGCATTGTATTCATCATCCAACAGTATATTGCTGGGCTTAACATCGCGATGGAGAATGCGTGGGACACATTGATTATGTAAGTAAGCAAGAGCACAGGCAACATCCAAAGCAATCTTGTGAAGTATCTTCAAGTCAACACCTCTTGCGGACCTTTCTCGAATAAACTTCTCCAAGTTACCGCCTGCCAAATAATTGTATACAAGGAATGTCTCCATTTCACCAGCATAAGAACCAATTAAAGTGACAAGATTTGGGTGGCGCAACTTCCCAAGGGTTTTGATTTCTGCTTCAAAATGTTGAAAACCTTCCGACCGTCCAAATCCAAGCTTCTTCACTGCCACTGAGAATCCAGGTGACATCTCAGCTTTGTAAGTTGTCCCAAAACCTCCATTCCCAATACAGTTGCTAGCACTGAAATTCTGTGTGGCACCTACGATACCCTCATATGTCAATCGAACCCCAATGTCTGAAAAAATGGTTATTTCTTCTTCCCGTGGCCAAAACGTTTTAATTTTGAAATCCACTTCCTACCGTAGACAAAGAATGAGAGCAAAGCTGGAACAAGTGTAATAATGGCTGAAACAGATGCTATTACTGCCACCTCAGTTGTATTGAATATCTTTTCTCTAGCTCTGTGTCCAGTAGGTCTTGATGCAGTATAATTCCATAACTGAGCTGCTATTGCTTCGTCTGGAGATGCAAGGCAAGGATCAAGAAAAGGGTTGCCAACAAGACTGCAACTACCCATCAATTTCGTTCTTGATGGCAATGGTCCAGACAAGTTATTGAATGACACATTGAAATAGATCAAGGATGCATTTGCTAAACCAGAGGGAATTTGCCCTGAGAGTTTGTTATTATTGAGCCGAAGAACAATCAGGTTTGTCAAGCTCACCAGACCATCAGGAAGTTCACCAGCAAGAGAATTCAAAGATATGTCCAGAATTTCTAAAGTTTGCAACTGTTCAAAGCTAGAAGGAACAGAACCAGTCAGATTGTTCCCAGCCAAAGAAAGGAATGTGAGATCAGATCTTGCATCTGCCCGAAACTGCTTGGAATTTGGTCTTCTAACAGGTTCCGGCTCAAATCAAGTGCAACAAGTGAAACCAAGTTTCCAACACCAGGAGGAATTGGTCCGGTTATTTGATTCGCAGACACATCCAGAAAATGCAGAGATTTGCACAAACTGATTTCAGCTGGAAGCTGACCTGACATTCTGTTGTAGCTAACATTGATAAACAATGCACTCAATCCATTGCAGTTCCCAAAGAAACTCCCTGGAAATGGTCTACTCAGCAAGTTTCCCCCCGCAAAAAAGGCATAAGAACTCTGATCCTCCAATCTTTCAGGTGCCAAAGACATTGACAAAACATTGCCAGTAAAGTTGTTACCTCCAAAATTGTGAAACACAGCAGGACCGCCATCTCCACCAAAATATCCAAAAGGTTTTCAGCCTGAGTTTTACTAGCAAAATATGATAAATATGCGGATGTTGGGTTGAAGGGTTCAAAGGCATATGAATATGAGGTAAGAACATCAGGGCATCAGGGGCTGTGAAATTCCGGGATTGAACCTGACAATAAATTGTCACTAACATCAAACACACTCAAGCAAGGAACTGGAAGTTCTTCAAAGAGCTCTCCGGTAAGGCGCTTATTTGAGCTCAAGTCAAGGTAGCGCAGCTTCTTGCAGAGACTAAGAGCAATAGGAATTTCCCCTTTAAAGAAATTCTGAGCCAAGTTTACCATCTCCAAGTTATCACAAGCACCCCAATCACTTGGCAAGTTGCCCTCCAATGTTGCCCTTGGAGCCCATAATACCCTCAACTTTGGAAGCTTTGTAATTCCATCTGGAATCTCACCATGATAAAAATTTAAATCATCAGTTATAGAACCGGGATCCCATTTAGCAATAACAAGATCATCGATGGGATTAAAGATATAATTGGAAAGGACAAGGACAGCCAATCCAGAACAATCCCCAAGCTCAACAGGTATTGAACCACTCAAACTATTTCTTGAAACATCCAACACTTGAAGATTCTGAAGCTGACCAAATTCATGCGGAATCTCTCCCTCCAACAAATTCGAGAACAACAGCAATGACCTCAACTCACTGCACTTCCCCAAACTAGCAGGTATTTGCCCAGTGAGCATATTCCCGGACAAATCCAAATGCTCAAGCTTACAACCTTCACCAATATCAGCTGGCAAGTCTCCCTCGAGCCAGGTCATGGACAAGTAAACACCTCTTAACCTTCCAATAAATCCCGGAACAATTCCATTCATAAGAGGATTAAAAGCCAAATTCAAAATCCCCAACTTTTCTAAACTTGAAAGCCAATCCGGTATCTTCCCAGTCATGTTATTAAACCCCATATTAAGAACTCTCAGATTCTTTAACCCAGAAATCCTAGCAGGCCAAGACCCAGACAAGAGATTGTTCTCTAAATCAATCACTTGCAAGTTTTCCAAGTCCCAAATTTCATCAGGAATTCCACCACTCAATCTATTAAAAGGAAGTGATAAAATTCTAAGTTGACTCAATCTACCAATCGAAGGCACCAACTTTCCAAACAAACTCCCATTGATTCCCACACAATCCTTTCTTATACCAAATCCATAAAATGGAAATAAACTATAATCAGAACAAGAGAAAATCTCAGAAGCAGTTGTATTGATGGAATACTCAAAGTTACCTCCATGCCCACTCCCAAAACCAGTTATGTTGAGAGACAAAACCTTGGAGTTTTTGTCACATATAACACCATGCCATGAACAGTGATTAGAAGATTCGGTCCAAGTAGACAGAAGCCCTGAAGGATCCAAAACAGCATTCTTAAACTCAACAAGAACATCTTTGTCGGATGAATCATCCCCAAAAACAGTACATGTCAAGACCACCATCCCATAGCTTGTATTGAAAAAGAAGGCATTTATTCACAAAACACAAATCTGCTAAACGAAGAAGAAGAATAAGCAAACCCATAGAAAAGAAGAGACACTCAATTAAAAGACCGATACAAGAAAGAAAATTAAGAAACTACTTTGAAAATTCCAGCAACAAGTCTTACAAATTTCAATCAGGAAACTAACCGTTAAAAACAGTATCTAACAAATGCAATGCAAGAGCTAAGAGAGCCGGTGGATTTGAAGGCGCAGAGGGGAGAAAATGGAAGATGGAAGATGGAAGCGATGTGATTGGAAGAGAGAAGTGTTTGCGTTGGTGAAAGAAGAAAGGAGTGTTTAGCAAAAAAAAAAAAAAAAAAAACTCTCATTTTCAATCAATTTACACGATGATGATCCTGCAATCATCAACTCTATCAGAATAATTACTTACCATTTTCGTCTAATTAGAGTTGCCTTTATTAAGTGTTTAATTTTTTTTGGCAGAAATTAAGTGGTAAGAGATTATCTTTTCTTTATTTCCTTTTTTAGCTTACTTAAATTTAGCCTTTAATAGTGCAATTGGACTCAAGCAAACTTTAACTTTTTTTTCTTAAATTTTTTTTATATCAATCCTTTAGAATTTCAGAATCAAAGTGAAGCTTCCTAACGCTTGTCATAGCAATTCATTTATTTTATATATAGGATTTATAACTATTCCTTACAAATTCAAGCACATTCTTTTCTTTTTTCTTTTTTTTTTTAAAGAAAAAAAACCGAGCTGATACTATTAAGGAGAAATTAAACGGTACAAATAATGTTATACATGGCTTTAATACAAGCAGGAGTTCCATGAAGATGGAAACCTCTTCTCTAATCCTATTACCAAAAAGAGTTGCTGCCAAGTTTAACCAATACATCAGCACATTGGTTTCCTTCTCTGAAGACATGGCTGATGTTCATTCTCCTAAGGCCTAAGCTCACTTTAAAGGTTTAATTTTCGTGGTCTGGAGTTAGAATCTTGGTAAAAAGGGAGGCTGCGATTTGTGGAACAAATGAAATCTATATCTTATAATGTAGCCAAAGAATGATAATGGGCTTTAGCATTTATAAACAAAAAGGTACATATTCGATTTTGTTTTTTGTTCATACATATTCGATTGCAACTCTTTTTGCAAACTCAAATTTCCTTGGAAACCATCCCATTGCACGAATGTTAATAATTATATTCATGTAAAGCATCTTTCAAGTCAAAATTTTGATGCAAATAGACATAGCAAAACAATCCCAAGAAAGCTACACATTGAATTAATTACTAGCACAAATAAATATTTCCCAAGAAAGTAACTTCCAATTCCACCTATCCTTTCTAGTTAATTCTAACAAGAACCAGAAAAGAAAAAAAATAACAATAGTGAATTATCATAATCACAACCTTGGAAGAAATACTCCTAAAATTTAATCGAATAGTCAATATATGATAAGAGATCGGAAAACAAATTAGTACCTTAAGCTGAGCTTCCATGGCATCAAGCCTTCTAGATCTCTGAACAGCTTCGATGGCATCCCGCTGCTTCTTAGCCTCTTCTTAAGCTTTCCTTTCTTTCTCCAATTTCAACTTGGCCCTTTCCTTCCTCTCTCTCTCTCTCTTCTTTTTCAAGCTTCTCTCTCGCTCTTCTTAACTCAAAATCCATACTTCTAAAAAAAATTAATAACAATAAGATTCCTTTATTTCTTCCAAAGTTCGATCGAAATTCCTTTTCTTGTTCCTTTACTATGAACATAAAAAGGGAAGACATAAAAATGATGACAAATACTATGAATTGATGGCATGCATATACGTAAGCTTGTCCAACCAGCATAATATACAGCAGAAGGCATATACAAGAACATACTCATTAGTAGACTGGTGAATAAAATTATTCAGTTGTTGAAATGCAGTTCCAGTTATAAGGCTTCCAAGAAAAACATTAATAAATTGGAAGATGTAGTATCTAGTTGCAGATCCCCTTTGCAGAGCTGAAAGGCTAAGAACTTTGACATCATCATCAATATTGTGGGCAAAAATAAAAGAAATATCTTCAGAGCAATCCTAGGAAGGAAACATTGAATGAATGATTTTATGACTTTCCTGCACAAGTATGAATGTTTTTAGTTGTTGATGGGAATAAAAAGGGAAATAATTTGTTTGCAGCTATGATGATTGTCCATCAATAACACAAAAGTTGTCCATCAATAACACAAAAGTTTGGCTTAATAGCTAACAGTTGTTACCATTTAATGAAAGTGTCAAGGTCCTAGGTCCCTACAGTGATTTCCTTTTTCTTCAATGCAAGGAAAATGTAAAGAATACTATCTGCAGAAAGAAAGGAAGAAGTAAAAGGAACTCACATTTCATTTACCGGCTTTAGGAAGGGAATTGCTTTCTCAATGCCCTCTATGTTAGCGAGGGATTGTACGAATGCTATAGAAATCATGAAAAAGAATGTAAGGAAGAAAAATGCAACAGCAACAATGAGTCTTTGAATTGTGGGGAAAACAAATGGAATTGCCAGGTTTTCCCAGTACACATCTCATCGCTCTGGAGCCCACTCAGTCAACCAAATAGTCGGGTTCCTGGATTGTTGAGTCTGTGCACAAACAGCAGCTCCCCATCTAGATTTGAAGGAAACAAATGCTGCTGGCATGATTGATTTAGTACTGCTAAATGAAGTTGGATTCAGAAACTCAAACTAAATGACTGGAGTCCAGTCACTGGACATTTATGATGTATGCAAACAGCTCATGATTAAACACACCCGTTTTCACTAGTTTGGTGTCTGAAACCATGCTTACTATCATTCAATATTTGTGATAAGCTTCAGGAACTAGGTAATGGATTGGTCAAAGTTTTAGGGGTTTCAGATGAGTATATGAGCTATGGAGATAAACAGAATATAATCAGAAACGTGTGATTTTAGGCCAGCTTCAAATAAACAGTGTTAGAATTGTGATGTTAGGATTTCCCATTTGCAAACTAGAAAATGTTTGCAAATAAGTATGCAGTCACTAGAGATAGTATGTAGCTACTTAGGATGCTAAGAAGTAAATAACTAAACAGATGAAGCAAAATTAATGCTACTTATGTCTCTAGATAACCTCTCAACTTTGGATGTATAATGGTCAATTGCATCTATGCTGTTCCCCCAAAGGCCAAGGATACCAGTCTGCTTGATGAAAGAGAAACTCATCAGAAGATATTAGATCAAAATAAAAAAACTAGATCAACTTTATTTTTAGTTATATTCCAAAAAAAAATGGGGTTAATGATATGGGCACATTATTTGCAACAAAGTACCTTCATCAAAGGTCTCCTAGATGGAAGTCAAGCCAATTCTGAACATTTTTCCTCTCATTGACCAATTTAGAAAGATTGTTAGCATTATAAACTACCTGCACACACATAAGTAAGCGGGAAAAAACAAATAACTATGTTACAGCATTCAAAGGAGTTGAAATCAAGCTAGCAAATTTAATTACAAAAAACTTGATGTATTTTAACCATTCAAATGAATTTACATAGTAGCACTTTTGTACATTGATCAACAATATCAAACCTGAACTGGATGGTTGACAAGAAAAAAATGTCCGACAAGCTCGCTAACTGTTTCATCAGAATCAGGTGGGACATTTCTGACCAGTACCTTCACCAAGTAAAAAGAGTTCATAAACAAAAATTCAACCTTTTAAAACAGGTTAAGATGTTGTAACATAATTTAAATCTTCATGAGCAAACAAGAACACCGATGACTGCTTTTCCTTTTAGAACTTTGAGACCCAAAGGGGAAAACGAAATCAGTGAGAGTCTTAATAACAGCAAAGAGAACATAGAATTTGAAAAATGGACATTTAGCTTAACTTTAGGATAAAAATATAATAAAGTGCTTACTGTGAATTGGTCTGAAGAAAAATATGAATGGTTTATGAGAGAAGAGTGTGTTTCCTTGATGATTTGTCTGAAGTTTACAGTACAGTTATATAGGTGAATACATAGTGTGAATACATAGCTAATTTACAGAATTAATTCCTATAATTAAGGAGATCCCTATAATATAACAGATTCTCAATCAAATGTCAACTTATCCCCATTACTCCTATAATCAAGATGCAAACGGTTAGTATTAGACATAGCCACAAAATCTGGAGTTTCATCACGCCCCCTCAAACTAGGCTGTGGAATTTGACAAAGGCCTAGTTTGACTCGTAACAGGAGAAGTGCATGGCGAGGCAAGGCCTTGGTGAAAACATCTGCCACTTGGTTGGAGGAAGAGACAAATTGTGTGACAAGAGAACCTGCAGAAACTTTTTCTCGCACAAAATGATAATCAATCTCGATGTGTTTTGTGCGTGCATGAAACACAGGATTGATTGTCATATGTAAGGCTGATATATTATCTGAGAAGAGAACTGGTGGCTTCTTGAGATAAACTCCAATATCACGAAGAACAAATGATAACCATGTCATCTCCGCTGCTGCAGATGCTAGTGCACGGTATTCTGCTTCAGTACTTGAGCGAGCTACTGTTGGCTGCTTTTTAGCACTCCATGAGATGCAATTACCACCAAGATATGTACAATACCCAGTGGTAGAGCGACGAGTGAGAGAACATCCAGCCCAATCAGCATCAGAAAATCCACATAACTCCAATGGTTGATGACGTAGAAGTCGAATACCATAATCAATAGTGCCTTGGACATATCTCAAGAGTCTTTTTACCAACCGAAAATGAAGGTTGGTGGGTTGATGCATAAACTGACAGAGATAATTCACACTATAGCAAATATCAGGTCGAGTGAAGGTTAAATATTGGAGACCCCCAACTATGCTTCTATAAAATGGAGCATCTGAATAAAGAGCATCATCATTTGGGGAGGAACCACTTTTAGTTGCCATAGGAGTTGAGATGGGCTTACAATTGTGCATGAGAGCACGGTCTAATAACTCACGAGCATATTGAGCTTGATGTAGAAGAATACCACCATCAAAAGGAGTAACTGAAACACCAAGAAAATAATGGAGTGGACCAAGATCCTTCATTGAGAACTCTCGCCCAAGTGCAGCTATAAAATCTCTGAGGAAATGTGAATTTGATCCTGTCAATATGATATCATCCACATAGAGTAATAAAAGAATAGTACCACGAGAGGATTGTAGCACAAAGAGAGAAGAGTCTGCCACACTACAAGTAAAGCCAAATGATAAAAGAAAAGTGCTAAAGCGATCAAACCATGCCCGAGGAGCTTGGCGAAGCCCATAGAGTGCTTTATTGAGTTTGCACACATAATTAGGATGTTGGCTATTCTGAAACCCAGGTGGTTGAGTCATAAAAACTGGCTCATTCAAGAACCCATGCAAAAATGCATTTTTGACATCAAGCTGTCGAATCTCCCAATCACGTGCTAATGCAATTGTAAGGACAACACGAATTGTAGCTGGCTTAACAACAGGGGAGAAGGTTTCAAGAAAGTCAACGCCAGGAACTTGATTGAAGCCTTTAGCGACAAGTCGCGCTTTAAGCCTTTCTAATGACCCATCAGCCTTGGTCTTCGTTTTGAAGACCCATTTACACCCGACAATATTCATGGAATTGGATGGTGGAACAAGCTCCCACGTATCATTCTGCATCAGCGCATGAATTTCTTCTTCCATAGCAGCTTTCCAATCAGGGTGCTTTAGAGCAGTTTTAACTGACTTTGGTTCAATTGGAATTGAAGTGGCAGTAAAACAAAAATCATCATTAAAATATTTGGGGTTAGGTTTGGCGATACCGTGGCTTTGCCGAGTTGCAATTGGTGATGAATTTGTGGATGGCACTTGTGGTTCAGAATTAATAACAACCTCTTCTTGTTGTACATGATTCATAGGAATTGAAGGATCTGGATTGTGAACTTCTTCGTTGATAAGAGTAACATCAGTGGCACTTTCTGGAGTTGAGCTATGTGATGGAGTAGTAGCACATGACACATCTGGAAATGATGAAGCCCCAAGTGACACATCTTCAAGTGATTGAGTTTCACTAACATGGAGAGGCGTAGATGTAGTGGGCTTTCCAAGAGTGTCCTCATCTGCAGGTGAACCTGAGAACCAATCTATAAATTCTGTTAAGTCACAAGTATCAGAAGGAGCAAATAAAGATCCAGGATCCTTGAATGGAAAGACTTTCTCATCAAAAGTTACATGTCTGGAGATATACACTCGACCACTTGGAGGATGAAGACATCGATAACCCTTATGAAGTTCACTGTATCCAAGAAAGATGCATGGCAATGATCGTGGCTCAAGTTTGTTCTTTGAATGACTCCTTAAGAAAGGAAAACATTTGCTGCCAAAGACCCTCAAGCAACTATAATGGGGCTTTTATTATACAATAATTCAAATGGACTTTTCCAATCAAGAACACGAGATGGTTGTCTATTGATTAACCAAATTGCTGTTCCAAAGGCTTCAACCCAATACCGTTTAGGAGTATGGCTATGAAAGAGTAAGGTAAGACCCAATTCAACAATATTGCGATGTTTGCGTTCCACCAAGCCATTCTGTTCAGGTGTCTTTGGACATGCATATTGAAGCTTAATGCCATTATTTTTGCAAAAATTGAACAAATCTGCCATCAGTGAATTCACCCCCTTCATCACATTGAAAAACTTTAATCTTTTTGCCAAATTGATTTTCCACATAAGCATGAAAATTCAAGAAGCATTGGAAGAAATCAGATTTATGCTTGAGAGGAAAATACCAAGTAAATCTACTGTATTCATCAACAAAAATGACATAATATTTGAACTTTTGAAAAGATGCAACAGGAGCAGCACCCCACAAATCACAGTGAATAACATCCATGGGAGTATCACAAAATTCATTAGACAGAATAAAAGGGAGCCTACATGCCTTAGCCATTTGGCAACTATCACAAAAGTGTTCAACCTTATTACCACTAGTGCTTGTAATAAGCTTATTCTTCTTTAATAATTCTACTACTTTGGGCTGTGGATGGCCTAAACGTTGATGCCAGACTTCATCCGAAGCCGTCTTAAATCTGGTTGAAAAGAACGCTGCCTTCTCCTTTGTGCCTAAGGCATAGACTCCATCTTGTTACTGCCCTTTGCAATCATTTTCCCGGTTTCCCTGTCCTTTATCACAACACCAGCAGAAGAAAATTCACAAGTGTAAGGATAATCATCTGTCAGTTGACCAACGGACAACAAGTTTTTCTTTATCTCAGGGACAACAAGAACATTATTTAATTGTAGATTACCATCAAGAACAGGTATATCCATAGTCCCAGTATGTGAAATATCAAGTAGAGAACCATCACCAATAAGAATTTTATCACAACCATGATATTGAGATAAAGAAGAAAGAATACCAGGGTCTGCTGTCATGTGAGCAGAGGCTGCTGTATCCGGAAACCAAGAATTATCTATTGGGCCATCAAGCTTCATTGCTGCCATAGCTTGTCTAGCTTTCTCAGATTGATATGCATGATTGAATCTGTTATAGCAATCTAGAGCAGTATGTTTAGGCAACTTGCATATTTTACAGACAATGTTAGTCTTACCAGAGTCATCTTGAGAGTTGTTTCCATGAGTTGAGGAGCCATTGGAATTGCTTCCACTGTATCCATCATTGCGATTGAACCTATTATTATAGGTTTGAGGGAAGCCACGACCTCTTGAAGAGAATGAGCCACGACCGCGTTTTGAGAAGTTTCTGTTGGCCGTATTTCTTTGTGACATAAAGGCCATATTCAGATTTGGTGACTTTGAGGTTTGATGCAAACTTTTCATGATTTCATGACCCTGAAGTAGTGGAATCAGATCATTAGAAGTAGGAATTGGGGGCTTCAACATAGAAGTGATGAAGGATTCATAATCTGATCCAAGGCCACGAAGAAGTCCAAAGACTTTGGCACGGTCATCGGCCGGTTTTCCTATTGCTGCAAGATCATCGCAAACATTTTTGAAAATTCGGATGTAGTCTGCCATGCTATGACCATCCTTAGTGTGATTTTGAAGTTGTAGCTGAAGAGAGATCTCTCTTTCTTGAGTATCTTGAGCGAAGGAGTCTACCAACGCTTTCCAAACTTCTGCAGATGTTTCTAGGCCAACAACAAGGCCAAGAGCTTCTTCTGAGAGTGTACTCGTAATCCAGCCACGGAGAAGTCTATCAGATCTTCTCCAAGCAACAAAATCTGGATTTTCTTTTTCTTGTTTTGCATCCTCATCCTTTGAAACATGAGACTTAGGCATAGGGGTTGCTCCATTGATAAAGCCAAGCATATCTTGACTCTCAATAAGTCCAAGCATCTGTGTTTTCCACAACAAGAAATTTTTGGAGGTGAGTTTAAGTGAAACAAAATTTCCAACGTTAAGAGTGGATGGGTAAGAGTATATAGGTGCACTGTTTGAGGAGGTCATGGTGTTTGGTTGGATCTAAAATTAACAAGAACGAAAAAAAAGGAGAGGTTTTTGCACAGAGGTGCTTTTAGGCTCTGATACCATGAAGAAAAATATGAATGGTTTATGAGAGAAGAGTGTGTTTCCTTGATGATTTGTCTGAAGTTTACAGTATAGTTATATAGGTGAATACATAGTGTGAATACATAGCTAATTTACAGAATTAATTCCTATAATTAAGGAGATCCCTATAATATAACAGATTCTCAATCAAATGTCAACTTATCCCCATTACTCCTATAATCAAGATGCAAACGGTTAGTATTAGACATAGCCACAAAATCTGGAGTTTCATCATGGTCTGGGTGCCGTTGTTCTGATGCAAGAAAATGTAACCTCATTACTGCAACTATTTCATACTCTCTTTTCAACCCATAGCATGTCCAAAAGGTAAAGACATAAGCCATTACCAAATGTGTCCAAAATA
>AWWV01008793.1:0-18390 GCA_001974805.1 Corchorus capsularis
TTTTTCCGTTTTTTCCTTTTAAAAAAATATTTTTATTTTCTGTTTCTGCTTTTAATTTTTTATTTAAGAACTGTTACTGCTAATTTTCTTTTTAGTTTTGTTGAATTTTCTAGGAAGCTGCATGCCAAAGACAAGAAGTAGTGGTATTGAAGGTTTAGAATTCAATGCTGAGCCTGAAAGAACACTAATTCAGAAGAAGAAGAAGAAGACATGAAGCCGATTACAAGAAGAGGAGTCATCCGATTCAAGTTCTTAACCAAGTTCTCCTAGATCTGCTGTTTCAACATCGCCAGAGGACATGGCTGAAGAAGAACAACCCAAAACTCTGAGAGAGTTAGCTGCACCAAACGTCAATGCCAAACGCTTAGCCATTCGTTACCCAGATACCAATGGAAACTTTGAGATTAAATCTGGATTTATTCAGATTTTACCCAAATTTCACGGTTTGCCTAAAGAAGATCCTCACCGACATCAAACTGATTTCCAGATTGCCTGCGCATCTACAAGTATTCAAGGTATTCCTGAAGATCAATTCATGTTAAGAACCTTTCCGTTCACTCTTATGGACCGAGCAAAATATTGGTTGTACCTTCTACCCACTGGTTCAATCACATCTTGGACGAGCCTTAAGAAGCTGTTCTTGGAAAAGTACTTTCCTGCACATAAAGCATCAAGCAAAAGGAAGGAGATTTGCGGAATTAAGCAACGCCATGGAGAAACAATGCATGAATATTGGGAACGTTTCAAAACACTTTGTGCGAGCTGCCCCAATCACCAAATCAATGAACAGTTGCTGATCCAGTACTTCTACGAAGGATTACTACCATTTGACAGATCTTACATCGATTCTGCAAGTGGAGGAGCTTTCATGGACAAAACTCCTACCGAAGCTTGGTTTTTAGTGGAAAACATGGCTGCAAACACTCAACAATTTGGATCTCGAGAAGACTATTCAAGAGAAGGCCCTACAAGAAGAATCAATGAAGTTTCTACCTATTCCACCTCATTGGAGCAACAACTTCAAGAAACGAATCAACAAATCGCTTTGCTCACTGATTTGTTCCATGCGAATTTTTCAAGTGTGCCTAGGGTTTGTGCGACTTTGGAAGACAACAAACAAGGAGTCAATGCCGTGGGATTACAAGGAGCTTATCAAAGGAAGCCTAAACCTTATTGGAGACCTGAATAACCGAGTCAACAATATGGGAACCAAGGTAACTACCAAGGAAGGCCGAATTTCCAAAGACCTAATTTTCAATCTACACAAGCTATCGAGTTACAACAAATCAAAGAAGCTATGGAGATGATGAGGAAACAAATTATTCAATTTGCTAGTGATTTGAGTGATCTCAAGACACAAGGTCAACAAAGGATTCCATCACAACCAAAGGTACCTCCTAGAGAGAATGTTAGTGCAATTTCTCTAAGGAGCGGAAAAGAGTTGCAAAACCCTTATCTAAACCTTGCCGCACATCAACAAGAAGAAGGAGAGCCGAGCTACACCAAAGAAAATTTACAAGAGCCTGCCGAAATCAAGATTGAAGATGAACCCAATAATAAAGAAGCTGCGCCGATTGAAGATTCAAACAAAGATGATGCCGTAATTCAACCCAAAGGAAAAGGTGTGTGCGATTCCAACATGCCTAAAACCGATTCCAACCTAATTCCTTTTCAATCAAGATTGAAGAAGTCAAAGAAAGAAGATGATGATCAAGATATTTTGGAGATGTTTCGAAAAGTTGAGGTGAACATCCCACTTCTTGATGCCATTCAACAGATTCCAAATTATGCAAAGTTCCTCAAGCAACTTTGTACCAACAAGAAAAGATTACAAGGTAAAGTAAGCGCTGAAGCTAATGTCTCTGCTGTGCTTCAAAAGAGTTTACCTCCTAAGTGCAAAGATCCAGGTACGTTTTCTATTACTTGTTCTATTGGAAGAAGTATTATAAAGAATGCGATGCTTGATCTTGGTGCTTCTTTAAGCGTGATGCCGTATTCTTTCTACAAATCTTTAAATCTTGGTTCTTTGAAGAATACTAATGTTATTCTGCAATTAGCCGACGGATCTTCGGTTTATCCCAAAGGTGTTTTAGAGAATATCTTAATTAAAGTTGAACACTTGATTTTTCCTATCGACATATTCATCATGGATATTGAATATTCGAAAGATCAATTCCCTCTTTTATTAGGAAGACATTTCCTCAAGACTTCTCATACCAAGAGTGATGTATTCAATGGTTCATTGACCATGGAATTCGATGGTGAAATCATCCACCCTAGAATTTCATCTCAAGTGCCGTTGAAATCTAACAATTTTGTTTATGTTATAAGTTCTAAGTTTGTTAAGAAAGGAGCTATTGAAGATTCTTCATCAACAAAACCTGATCGGATTTCCGAAGGAAGACAAAGGATAATGGACATTCGACAACGCTACAACGAGACTTTCCACCAATTTTGGAGGAGATTCAAGCAGCTGTGTGCCGATTGCCCTAATCATGGATTCAAGGAAGGAATTTTAATCCAATTATTCTATGGAGGATTGGGACTTAAAGATCGAGTTCTTGTTGATTCTTTTAGTATAAAGCCACTGCATGAAAGAACCCCGGAGAATGCATTCTATGCCCTTGAAGAATTATCTCGGAGGACGAAATCTTCAACCTCCCATGAGAAGAAAGATCGAGTAAAAGAAACCAAGAAGGAGCCAGAAGTCAACAACAAAGAAGTTCAACCACCCCTAGAGATCGATCAACTAAGCAATTCAACTAAGAAGCAAGATATAGACCTTGAACATCGAGCTAAAGTTGCAAGCATTCTTCAACGTAAAGTGGAGAGTTTTCCCAATTTTGGCAAAGGTTTAAGAAGCTATGTGCTGCTCATCCTTATCATGGTTATGATCAAAGAAGATTGGTTCAAATCTTCTACCAAGGATTAAGAGCTTCTGATCTATTGTCTGTCGACACTCTTATCTATATTCCCCTGTTCGATCACAGCACTGCTGACATATACGAAATATTGGAGAATTTGCCCAGATGATAACCAATACACCGAAGGAAGCTGCTCAAGGACTCAGCCCGGTTAAGCCCGTGCCGCACAAGCCAGTATGCCCGGCTGCAGCCCGGCCATCGACCTCACATGGCCGGCCAACACCGGCCAAGGCACTCCAAGCCTGTGCGAAATCAAGCCTTGCCGTGCCTAGCCCGACCACACCCAAGCCACATGACCGGACGCCACCAGCCGATGCCGTGTCGCCTGCCCAGCCCAGCCAGGCCACTGCCGCGCCATCCATGCCTCCTGCCCGGCCATGCTCGGCCATCTCCGTTCCTTCCGCACAGCCATCCACGCCATACCAGGCCCTGTCCGCACCAGCCGTGCTACCTGCCCAATTAGTACCGGCCATGCGAGCTTCCCGTCGAGACATCACCGTGCCATGCCCGGCCTTGTCCGCGCACCATGCCCGGCCATGCCCGGCCCTTGCCAAGCCATCCGCGCGCCTCACCGAGCCACTACGAGCCTATGTCACGCCATCCCAAGCCATTACCATGCCATCGCCAAATCGTCATGCTTTGATCTTTTCAAGTCTTGATAAAATTCAACTTGAAACTATCAAAATCATTGAAGAAAGTAGATTTATCGAAGACCTGTTGAAGGATTACACCCAAAATTCCTTCACCCTTGAAGAATAACCTTAAAGAAAGGCCTTAAAGAAAGGCGCTTATTGGGAGGCAACCCAATACTATTTTTACTAACCCATAATATTTTTCTTTGTTTTATTTTTCTTTTCTTTTTTAGGATTTTCCATACCAAAGGAGACAAAGTAATTTTCAACAAACCACAACAAATCGAATGGAGCTTATGCTTGGATTAAACCCCTAAGTTTTCTTAAACCTTAACTCCATTTAATTTTTCTTGCCATGCTTTGATTATTTGTCTTGATTTTTCCTTGATATGCGATACATATAGATATAGGCTATATAGGTTAATTAGTCTTTAAAGATGCATATTTGTTTTTGTTTTGATTTTCCACGCTTGTTAATACATTGGGGACAATGTATCTTTTAAGTGTGGGGGAGTGAGTCTAATTGCATGTTAAATTGACATAATTTTTTTTCGAAAATTTTGATAAAATTTTGATTTTATATGCATATTTTGAGTTATTGATTTGTTTATGATTGATGCTTGCTTGGAATTTTTAAGAATGTTTGATTCACTGATTGATTAGTATGATATCTTATTTCTTAGATTAGGTATAATTGAAGTCTGTGATAATTGCTTACCATAGATTATTTCTATGATTGCCTATTTCTAGAACTTGTGTTTAATTTTTATTGAAACAACACTTATGAAAGTATTTTATGAATATGTCAAAAATAAGTGTGGGGGACTATCTATATTAGAAGGGTAGTTAAAAAAAATTTCTTAAAAACAAGAGTGTTTTTCATGCAAGAGGAGAAGAGATATCTTTTGCCTCTAAAAAAAAAAATCCATTGTTGTCACTCTTCTCTTTAAACAAAAGGAGTTAGTAACCCTTGGGAAGAGGATAAGAGGCATGGATCGGCAGAAGTATTGTCCCTCTAGAGTGCTAGTAGCCTCACAAAAAGTTAAATAAAGGGCGTTAGTAACCCCTAACTATGAACACTTTGAGGTTAGTAACCTCAGTTTTCTAAATAAAAAATTACCCTTTGAAAACTATTATAACCCATGCGAAATTCTTGATCTATATTCATAGTATGCAATCGTTTGAGTAGTGGAGATAAAGGTGAAGACATAAGCGTATAGAAAGAAGTAGTTATAGGTATCATAAATGATAAGTGATTAGAGCTACTTTGATTATGGTTACTTAAGAATAAGGATGCTTGCTATATCTTGATCTGTTGAATTGGATACTCTTAATATTCTTTGTTATTCTGATTTCATAATTGAATTGATCCTTGATATATGTATATGATTCAAAGTTTTTCAAAACATTTGAACAAGACTCATTATCTTAAATCTTAATTTTTGTTTGTCTACACTAGTTTGCTAGGGACTAGCAAAGATTTAGTGTGGGGAAAATTATGATCGAGCTCAAATTATGCATGTTTTTATAGCTATTTTTATATACTTTTTACCACTTTTATATGTGTTTTTACCCTATTTTGTTAGTATTTGTGTTTTTAGGTCTTCAAGACAAGAAAAGTGAAAACTTATTGTTTTTCACTCTTTTTGGAGCTATTTTAGTGACTTTTTACTCAACTATGGATTTAGTCATTTGGAATGAAGATTTGAAGATGCGAAGTTCGTGATTGAAGATATTTTGAAGATTTGAAGATAATTGAAGAATTAATTCAAGAAGTAAAAATTGAAGATTTGGAGCTCATTTGCATAGGATTGAAGCCAAGTCTAGAAGAAGCCCTGAAATTGAGGATTTTTGGATTATTTATATGGGAATATACTCAGCCCATATAAACCTATAATTGGAGTTAAAATCCAAATTTATAGGCCTAATATCCAAAAGAATATCCAAATCCCGCAATAATCCCGCAGATTTGCGATATAAGCCCGGTTTCAGCGCAGTCTTCGTAGAAAGGCCATAACTCTCTGGTCAGATGTCCGTTTTAAGCCCATGAGTAGCCGTTGGAAAGCTAACTCCGAGCTCTACAACTTTCCTTTGAAGTGCAAAGCCCAGATCTGCCATATTCAAGCCCGAAATCGACAATGAAGTTGCTGCCAGATTCCAGAAAATTCCAGAAAATTCTAGAGTCCTCATCTAACTTGGATTCTACTCTAGGATTACACCTAATCCAACTTGGAGACCAAGTCAAGTCTAAACCGTTCTAGCCTATTCCTCCACTATAAATAGCCACCTCCTGTATCACAAATCACATACTTACACATTAGATACACATCATAGATTTAGATAATTCTCTTTTTCTACGTTTCTTTAGTTTTTAGGTTTTTCTCTAGTTTTAGAAGAGGGAGAAGTCGACACCCTCTCTAGCCATAGAGGGGTGCGATGTCCCTAGGCTTTCAAGGGGGAGAAATCGTTCCTCCCTATCTCTGTAAGTATTCTTATGCCTCTCATGGATTTTCCTAAGTCCATGAGTAGCTAAATCCTTAATACTTCTGATCCTTTGGTGAATTCAATCAATTGATTATGGTGAGATTTCTATACTTATAATTTTGTGTTAAGTTCTTGATGATAGTAGTCAAAACCCTGTTATAATTTTATGATTCTAAATCCTATTTGAGTTATGTGGCCACTAACGATGTAAGAGGAAGATCTATGGCTAGATCAGGCTTAGAATTAATCACTCAAGTTTAATTGTATGTAGCAAATTAGGTTTGTTTAATCGCTGCTTAATGGGTATTTGTCTATCGGAGGGCGAGAAATTTCTCTTCGTATGGTTCTACTTTGTAGGCATGTGTGTAAAATTAATTAATCTTAATGCTTTGTTCTCAAGTGATCTTTAAGCCCTAAGAAAGTAATCGATCACTAAAGGAATAAAAGGGATAACTGCAGCTTTAATCGGCCTCTTATCTAAAATACATGTTGGGAAACCTATATCAGTTGCCAGTCAAGAATAAGATGCTAAATTCACCTTTTAAATCGAGGATCCATAGTTAATTTGATTGAATCATACCACTGGAGAAGAAGTATGCTTTATAATAATTTTTTGCTTTATAATCTGCTTTAGATTTAGATTTAGATTTAATTTGCTTTGTTTTTATTTTTAGTTTAATTGTTTTCTTTATAAATTGATATTTACAATCCCCTGTTTTCTGTTTGATTTTTGGAAAAGATTTTTCTTTCTTTGTATCGTTTATCACATAAACCTTCTCTGTGGGATTCGACCCCTACTTGCCCTAGTTATTCTAGTTAGTTTATTGTGGGGATTTTTTTTATGGTCATAGACGACACAATCAATCATCCACCGATTTGGAATTCCAAGAGCCCTCATTAGTGACAAAGGTACTCACTTTTGCAATAAACTTGTGCAATCATTAGTAGAGAAGTATGGAGTGACACACAAGATATCCACTTCATATCACCCTCAAACAAGTGGTCAAGCTGAAGTATCTAATCGTCAAGTGAAACAAATTCTCGAGAAGACTGTGAACGTGAATAGAAAGGATTGGAGCTTGAGACTAGATGATGCTTTATGGGCTTATAAAACCGCTTTCAAAACACCAATTGGTATGTCACCGTATAGAATTGTGTTTGGAAAGGCATGTCACTTACCTGTGGAATTAACACACAAGTCATGGTGGGCAATTAAGCAATGCTACCTCAACTATGATCAAGCTGGTATACAAAGGAAGCTTCAATTGCAAGAGCTCGAGGAGATTAGGAATGACGCATATGAGAGCCAAGGATCTATAAGGAAAAGACCAAAGCAATTCATGATCGAGGAATTCTAGACAAAAGTTTTCATGAAGGGCAAAAGGTTCTTTTATACTATAGCAAATTGAAGTTATTCCCTGGTAAGCTACAATCAAGATGGCGTGGACCTTATGAAGTTGTCAAAGTCTATCCAATTGGAGCCATCGACATACGCAAAATTGGTGATTCCGAGATCTACAAAGTTAATGGACAACGCCTCAAACCATTCTTGGAGCGAGAGCGAACATATTGGATCGAGAAAATAAGCTTGGAAGATCTAATTTACCTTCCTTATGAAGAGTAACATTGGGAAAGTCAAGCTAATGACTTTAAACAAGCGCTTATTGGGAGGCAACCCAATTTAATTTAACTAACCTTTAATTTTCATGTTTTTGTTCTTGTTTTTCGTTTTTGTAGGGTTCTAAGACCTAAGCCACACCAAGGAAGCAAGGGAAGTATATTCAAACATTGATTATGTTTGTGATTTTAATTGAATTTACATTTTTGGATTAAGTAAAAGTAGGAATTATAGATGTGTGTTACATGGGGACCCATATAGAATAATTAAGAACCCATGTCGGTACATGGAGGACCCATGTCGACAATGCCGCGGAACCAAGCGAGCTAGGGCTCGACTGTCGCTGGGCGCCTAGGCCAATTGCCTCAGTGCCCAGGCGATAGCGCGCAAGGCCCCAGCCGGCCTGGAGCCCGACTGCCGATGGGCGCCCAGGCCGTAAGCCTCAGTACCCATGCAGAATCACACAGCCCCCAGCCCAATTCTGATGGTTTGACAGCACAACCCCAATTCCAAATTGGACTAGGATTTCGATCCTAAGCCACCATAATCCGAATTTTCTCCTTTCCAAATCAGGTTTGGACTATTTCTAGATGTTTCCTAGGTAATTTCCTTTACTTATTCTCCAAGTTTAGGTCAAATTCTTCTAGAACTAGGATTAATTCACTATATAAAGGGAGTTCTACCCCTTTATTTTCTTTACATCACTACCGCCGGCCTTAGAGGTACAATTTCTTCTTTTCTTTTTCAATTTAATTTTCCGGATTTATTTTTTAGATATTATGATGCGCCAAGGGCTTATCATGGCTTAGAAGAGCACAATGGAGCCAATTGATTTTTGTTCTCGATTCGTTTGAGCACGGAAAGCTGTGAAATTTAAGCTTTGGACTTATTTTGGTGTGATCTTTCTGGGAAAAATATTGAAAAAAATCAAGAAAATCTGTGCTGTTATCAATTTTTTTCAGAAACAAGGTTTTTAGTTTGGGAATTTTAGGAATTAGGGTTTTTCTTGTGCAATTGATCTACTTATTTGCATTTAGCCCTAATTGATTGTGTGATTGAGATTCTTAGGTTGCTTTTGCTGTGAATTGTGTTTTAATTTGAAGAATTTCAGGTTACAAACCCTATTGGATTCAAGTGGTACAAAATAGGAGACAAGTGGTACTAGGGTTTATGCTAACCGATTTGATATTGTGATTTGTGCTTGATTGAGTTTTTGTGCAACAACTTTGGAGAAGGAATTCAACATAAGGAGGCTGCATAAGTGGTTTGGTTTTGGTTTAAGATCACTTTCCTTTGATTCACAATAATTTTGCTACTAATTGTTTGTTCCTCAAGTAGGTCACGAGAAGAAAGGAGTGCTTTAGGAGTTGCTCTTATTAGGCCTATTGAAGCTAGTAAAAGGCATAATCTTGTGAGATCATTAAGAGAGTAGTAGGATCGCCAATCCTTAGGAATTGAGTGCAAATACAAGAGTACAAGTCAAAGGTATAATCACACACACACTTGTGAGGATTTTCACTACTAATCTTTGTTCTTTTTGTAGGCACAAGGGAGATAGACAAGAAGAACAAAATCAAGAAGTAAACACGGCTGCCATGTTACAACAAATACTTAAACAACTTGGCACCATGTGTATTAGTTTGGGTGATAGGAGAACTTTGAGAGCCTATGTGAAAGGGGAAGTTCATAGGGAAAATTTGTTTCACACTAGGATGTATGCGAATGGGAAGCCTAGTAGTGTGATTATAGATGAGAAGAGTTGTAAAAACATAGTGATTATTTAGTGAAGGAGTTAGCACTGCCTACCACTAAACACCCTAAACCCTATAGTTTAGGTTGTTTCAATGATAGAGAAGAATTTAGTGTTGACAAACAAGTTTTAGTTTCTCTTTCTTTGGGCAGGTACAAGGGAGATGTTTTGTGTGATGTCTTACCCATGCAAGCATGTGCTACTTGGACGACCATGGCAATATGACAACAAGGTTCAACATGATGGTGAGACGAACCAATATACTCTCATGTGTGGTAAGAAGCCTTTTACTTTAATTCCTTTATCACTTCAAGAAGCTTTAAAAGATGAAATTAAAGTGAGAGATGATTTTGCTAAATTGGATGCTGAATTTAGGGCCAAAGAAAAGAGTAAATTTGAACCTAAAATAGATGATTGTTTTGTTGATAAAACAACCTTAGTTGAAAAGAGTGTTTTAGATGTTGTTTGCGATGATACTAAACCTAATTTGAGTGTTGTTTGCAATGACACTAAATCTGTTTTAAGTGTTGTTTGTGATGATACTAAATCTGTTTTGGATGCTAATTGTGATGAAAATAATTCTGTTTTGGTTGATGACATTGAAAATAAATCTGTTTTGGGTGAAAAGAAAGAGATTTCTAAGGAAGTTGTTAAAGAGTGTATGCTAGCTACTAAAAGTGAGATTAAGGGTTCTTTGCATGATAATTCTGATTTGATCTTACCTTTGATTCGAAATACACTTGTGAGCACTAACCACTTGGATAAGGAACTTCCAAGCAAAATTGTGTTTCCCATGAGTAATATTGTAGGAATTGGGGTTGTTTTGATGCAAGGAGGGAATTTTGTTGCTTATTTTTGTGATAAAATTCCTAGAGGATTGCCATCCATTAGAAAGATTGAACTCACTCCATATGATGTGCGACTTGTTCAATATGAGTTCATAGAGAGCTTTCCTTATGTTGTGCGATACAAACAAGGTAAGGAGAATGTGGTAGCCGATGCTTTATCAAGGAGGTATGTCTTACTTTCCATGCTTGATTCTAAGTTTCTTGGTTTTGAGTATATTAAGGAATTATATGCTAGTGATGTTTATTTTGGTGAAATATTTAAAGCATGTGAAAATTCTGGTTTTGGAAAGTATTATAAGCATGATGGATTTTTGTTTAAGGAATCTAGGATGTGTGTGCCTTCTTGTTCTTTGTGCATCTTGCTCTTGAGGGAATCGCATGAGGGGGGTTTAATGAATCACTTTGGAGTTGATAGAACATATGACATATTGCATGAACACTTCTTTTGGCCTAAGATGCGACATGATGTAGGGAAGTATGTTGCTAGTTGCATTGTTTGTTTGCAAGCTAAATCTACTTCTAAACCACATGGATTGTATACTCCCTTGCCTATTCCTCATGAACCATGGACTCATATTAGCATGGACTTTGTGTTAGGATTACCTCGTTCTAGGAGAGGTAAAGATTCTATCTTTGTGGTTGTTAATAGGTTTTCTAAGATGGCACACTTTATTGCATGTACTAAAACGGATGATGCCATTAATGTAGCTAATTTGTTCTTTAAGGAAATTGTTAGACTACATGGAATGCCTAGAACGATTGTAAGTGATAGAGATGCTAAGTTCTTAAGTCACTTTTGGAGAACTTTATGGGCTAAGTTAGGAACTAAGTTTTTATTTTCTACTACTTGTCATCCTCAAACCGATGGTCAAACCGAGGTAGTTAATAGAACTTTATCTACTTTCCTTAGGGCTTTAATTAAAAAGAACTTAAGAACTTGGGAGGATTGTCTACCTCATGTCGAATTTGCATATAATAGAAGCATACATAGCACCACCAGACATTCACCTTTATAGGATCTTCCCCAGGCAATCCATTATACTTAGGCAACAAATGAATAAATCCTGTTTTCAATTCGCATGGAGCATTTAGCCTATTATATTGAATGCAAAGAGGTTGATCATTCAAGTTAGGAGCCATGATCTCCCTCATAGGCCGATTATCCACCACTCTTGCTGGGGGAGCTATAGCAGCTGGTGGAAGGTCATTCCGATTCCGAGGGGGAGGAAGCGCTGCTGGATCTCCAACCTGATTATCTACTCCATCTGGGTTTTCTTCATCAGATTTGCCACTCTATTTTGATTGTCCATCCTTTGATGACTTTCTCGAATCACTGCTCTCCTTTGTGAGTTTCGATTATGCACAAACCTTTCGACCTCAGGGATTATTTCGTATTCAGGTGGTAATCCCTCTGTTCTACGGGTCATGCACTACCTGAAAGCCAAATAGATAAAAACCAAAACAAACAAAAGAGAGTAATAATAACAATAAAATAAAATAAAAATTTAACTAAACTAAACTAAGAGAAAAGTAGCTAATCTACTTAACTCCCCGGCAACGGCACCAAAATTTGATGGGTGTCGTTTACCACCAAAAATAATTTACTAAACCTTCCTATAGACAGGGTAAGTTCAGGTCGATCCCACAGAGAGTTGTGTAAACTACTTTACTCTAATAAATCTTAAAACTAACAATTTTTGGGGTTTTGTGAATTAAGAGAACAATAAATAAAAAAAAATAAACAAGAAAATAATAAAATTTAACAACAAGATAAATAAATACTCCAATCCCAAGCATCGACTATTCAGGTTGAATTGATCATTGAAACAAAAGAAGTTAACATATTCATCAAAATAGAAGACGTAGATTGACAACGAACGCTAATCAATCCCATGAATTCACCACAATACTAATTAAAGCGAACGCTATTAACTAGCCTAATTGAGGTCCTAACCCTATGGCAAACGCACAAAGAATTCAAGGTTCAACAGCATTAAGTTTAGTGAATTTTAGCCTTCACAAATAACACTCCCCAAACGGGCGAGCATTCAATTTGCATCTATAATTCCCTAGTGAGTTCCAGCTATCTAACGATAACCCCTCCCATTCACTAGTTACTACCATGTGAAACCTAACCAAACGGTATAGAATTCCAACTAGCAATAGATTTATAACCCTAATTAATAAGTTGCGCACCCAAATTAACAAGAATTATAAAAGCATAAAAATAAATCCGGAATTATAGAATACTAAGATGAATATTCAATTTAAGAACAAAAATCTCACAAATCAACCCAAAAGTCTAAGCAAGGAATTAGAGAGAAAAACTTATCTCATAATTGATGAAAACCAGGAACAAGAAAAGTAGAAGAGAGAATAATAGAAGAGAAAGATTATGTAGAATTTTGTACAAAGGCTCCCTTTATATAGGGGCTAAAATCTAATCCTAAAATAACTAGGAAATAAATAAATAATTAATAAATATATTTAAAATCCTAAAAAGACTAGGAAAATAGCTAACTATGGTCTAGATGTAGCCCATAAGTCGTGGGATTTAAATTAAGATCAAATCTGGAGAAAAGCCCATTGAAAATAGGAAAATCTGTCAGGAACCTCCCCGTTCGCGGCAAGGGTACCTCCCCGCTCTCGGGTAGCCTCAGAAAGTTATTTGCATCCAGGAGCTTGACAGGTTCGGAATGGGTGCCTCCCCACTTACGGGGAGCATCAAGAACTTCATCTTATTCTTCTTTGCTTGAATTCCGATTCCCTTGTTGTCCATTCCAAAGTCAAGTCCCGAGATTCGAATAGCTTCTCCAAATACTTCACTAAATCACCTTGAATTGTCCTATTTCATCATTAGAATCTTCAAAAGTACCTATAAGACAAAAACAAAGCAACTAGGTAGAAATAAAACAAGATAGGCATTAAAAACATACAAATTAAGCATAGATAACTAAGTAAAATAAATGCCTATCAGCAAGTCGACATGGATGGACAAAGGATGGCCGATTATGTTAGGGACCTCCATGCTAAGGTTCGAGCTCAAATTGAGAAGAAAACACAAAACTACATGAAGATTGCTAACAAGGGGCGCAAAGAGATCATCTTTGAACCCGGGGATTGGGTTTGGTTGCATCTAAGTAAGGAGAGGTTCCCTGAAAAGAGAAAGTCTAAGCTCTTACCTCGTGGAGATGGTCCATTCCGAGTCTTGGAGAGGATCAACAACAACGCTCACAAGCTAGATCTTCCTAGTGAATATGGCAATGTAAGTGCTACTTTTAATGTTTCAGACTTATCCTTGTTTGATAGTGATGCAGATTTGAGGACAAATCCTTTTCAAGGGAGAGGGGATGATGCGCCAAGGGCTTATCATGGCTTAGAAGAGCACAATGGAGCCATTGGAGATCATATCTTGGATAAACTTGGATATGTCTTGGAGATTCATGAAGATGCCACGAATGATCCCGGATTGAACACAAGCTTGGCGGAGCAAGGAGTTGAGGACCGGCCACCATCGCATGGAGCAACCGGCCATGACCGGCCAACGCATGGGACATCGCACGGGACATCGCACGAGCCATCCGGCCACAACCGGCCATCGCATGGGCCATCCGGCCACAACCGGCCATTCGACCCTTTAGCCATTCCGCAAGGTCCAATGACAAGGGCTCGGGCTAAAAGGTTCAAGGAAGCTTTATTGGGCTTTGTTAGATCTCATCTTGGAGGTTTAGAGTCCATTGAAGATCATTTGGAAGGCATTGAAGTCGACATCACCAAGAATATTCCCATCGATTCCAAGTTGTTCACCTTACTTGAAATCGATGAGCATTAGGCTTTGGCATTGTGTAATTCGGCCTCATGGGCTTTTATTCTATCTTAGATTAGTTATTTATTTAGTTTAGAAGACATTGGGTTGGGCCTTGTTTGACTAAGTCCAATCCTTGCTTAATTATGTAATGTTATTTACTTTTCCTAGTAGGACAAGGAGTAGGCTATTTCCTTGTTCCTTCCTTTATGTATTGCCGCCCCTTATAGGGATTGGAGTAGGTTATGCGCCAACCCCTCCCCTATATAAGGGCTCTTTTATCTATTGAAAACATAGGTTGAGTTGATTAATAAAGTTGAGGATTATTTTCCCAAATTGATTATCTTAGCTTCATTGTTCTAGTTTGAGCAAACTTAGGGTTCTTCAATCTTGTAGAGTCCTAGCAAACAATTAGGTTGTCATTGCTTAATTGTTTGTGAATCTTGTGATCTTAGGTGTTCAAGTGCAGGTCGACTTGGAGGTCTAAGGCCGACGAACGAAGGAAGATTTATCAAGTGAAGATTGTCGACATACACATCTAGAAGTTTGGTGATTCAAGTTGGTCTTAGGCGGGTCTCTAAGGTGGATTTGGTCCGATATACAACTAGATCCGTATCATATTAAGCTTTCAATTTGCATATTTGTTTTAAATTTTGAAGAATTGAGTTGAGAAAACTAACATAGTGCCGTTTGGAGTTGTGTAGATTTGTTGAATTTTTCTTTTGATCACTTGTTTTTGTCGACACACACCTAGCAATATGGCTGATTTTGAAGAACAATTTGAAGCCTTGAGAGCTCAATTCAAGGACTATGGGAGCTTGTATGATGAGAACTTTGAAGGACGATTCACAAGGGAGGATTGTCGCGAGATCCTTGCTATGGTGGCTAACCTTCCCGCTGAAGATGTAGCTTCCAAACCTGGTTTAAAGCTCGAATGATCTCTCAACCTATGTGGAAGAAGGTTAAGGCCGCATATAAGGAGCAAGTGAAGAGGGAGAATGCCGAAATTGATGATAATGGCATGCCCAACGATAAGTTTTTCTCTCGAGAAAGATCTTGCTTTGGACAACCTCGCTACTACCACCCAAGAAGACCTTTAAGGAGATCCAAGCCATGGATGGGAGCAAGGCCGGCACCATGGAGCAATTTGCCGCATATTGATGGTTATGGAAGAAAACCCTATCGCCCTCCATACCGCCCTCCACCCATGCCGAGCCGCAATGCCCCATACAACACTTATGCCGCATCTTCCTCTCACCACAATCATGTGAGACCACCACTTGTTGCTGCTTTGTGTAAGGTTGAGCTCCACCGCCTATGCCTTTGATGACCAACCTTCCCAAGGTTGAAGAGGTAAAAGAAAAGTCTTTTGTTTCAATTTATTCTGAATCTGACCCAAATTTAGACCTAAATTGTAAGTCCAAGGATGATGAAGAGGAAGTTGAGCAAGAGGAGGAACGTAAAGAGTCAACCACTCACCCTGTTTTCATCAAGATCAAAAGCATCCGTGATCGTGTGTTGCAAATTCAAGAGGAACTCAATGGTATTGTCCAAAGCTTGGAGGAATTTGTTGAGCTTATGGAGAAGGCTATTGATGAGCCTATTGATTGAACTTAGCCCTTAGAAACCCTAATTTTACTTTTATGCACTTAGGTAGTAGTTATTTATTTTAAGCATGTTTTTATTTTTCTATTAATAAGACAAATAAGTTTTTCCTTTTTTCCCTTTAAATTTCATTATTGTTTTTCAGTCTAAGTTGCAACTTCGTCAACCATACAAGGTATGCCGCTCAACCTTCAACTTCTTTAATTTTCGCAAGCAACCTTTATTTGTTTGATTTGTTGTTTACTTTCACATTGAGGACAATGTTGAATTTAAGTGTGGGGGAGGAGATAGGTGAATGCTTAATATATTAGTCATCTTAGTTTACTTATTCTTAATAAAAAATGTTTGTGGGTATCGTTCTAGTTAAGTAAACCCTCAGGTGACATAACACCTCCTAAGTACCCCTTCAGTCTAGGTTGAAATGGCTTGCGTCACGAGCTAAGTGCCACCGTACACCGACGAAAGTGGAATAAGTTTTGCATATTTAGTTTTAGTATTAACTTTAGGTTTAGTTTTTAGGAATGGTTAGGTAGTTTCTTATCTCTTGAAATTATGGAAAATTCGATTTTAATTGTTGTATACATGTTAAGTGATTGGTTTAATTGTGAAAGATTGATGCTTAGAATGTTAAGAATGCTTTAATCTTTGATTAAGTTTTATCAGGCATTTGATTTCTTAGAATTAACCATAATTTGAGATTGTGATATAAGCTTATCTATCCAATGCTTTGATGACTTATTACTTCTAGAACTTGTGTTGATTCTTGATTACAAATATGAAGGTATATCATGGATATGTCAAGACATAAGTGTGGGGGTAGTAAGGGTAGCTACACCTTTAGGAAAGAAGTGTTTTCATGAAGGGAGGAGAAGAGGTATTTCTGCTTAATAAAAAAAAAAAACCATTGTTGTCACTCTTTTCTTTAACAAAAGGAGTTAGTAACCCTTGGAAAGAAGATAAGAGGCATGGGGATTGCGGAAATATTGTCCGTCTTATAAAAATGAGTGCTAGTAACCTCAAAAATAAACCACGGACAGTTCTAAGGTTAGTAACCTTGTCTCTTTAAAGTGAGTCGCCTTTTCTAAACCCATCCTAATCTTTGATTAATATCCATGATAGTACTTTTTCTTTAGAAAGAGATGTATATACAAGCTTATAGCTTGTGATGGTCATGTGAAGAAGAGGACGGTAAGTGAATTAAACTTCTCTTATTATGTTTACTTAAGAATGATAATGTTTGTTATTGCTTGATTTTGAGATTAAGTATTCTCATTATTCTTTGCTCTCTTGACTTCATGGTTAGATTATCTCTTGATATGTATGTGCAATTGAAATTGTTTACCCTTTCTTTTGAGAAAAGTATACTAGTTTGCTAGGGACTAGCAAAGCTTAAGTGTGGGGGAAATATGATCAGACCAAAATTATGCATCTTTTTATGGTCATTTTCCTATGCTTTTCGGGTATTTTATGCTTGATTACGCCTTGTGATCGGTCGTTAATCAAATCACAAGATAAATTCCCCACAAACCAATAACAAATAGATAAAACTACTTAGCTAGGGCAAGTAGGGGTTGAATCCATAGGGAAGGTATGAATCAAAGTTAAATCTTACAAAAGAAATTCTAACCTAGAAAAGATATTTTTGGATTTTTGTAAATAGATTAATTAAACTAGAAAACAATTAAAGAGAAAATCAAAGATAAAAGCATACTTCTTCTCCTTTAGGTAACTACTTTAATCAAGTGAATCATGGATCATAGACACTAAACATAAATTTGGCTTAGATTGCAATCAATTAAGAATCATAAATTATTCCAAATTGGTATATAGCCTAAGACATAGATGATCGAGCCAAAAACAACCCTATTTTTATGGCTATTTTATTATGATTTTGGATCTATTTATGATCTAATTTAGCTTATTTTGATAATATTTGTGTTTTTAGTCTTTATGATATGTGAAATTGGAAATTGTTAATTTTCACTACTTTTGGAGCTATTTTGATGACTTTTTACACAGATATTAGCAAAGTAATTTTGAGTATAGATTTGGAGATGCGAAGTTCGTATTTTGAAGATTTCTTGAAGATAATTTGAAGACTTGAAGATCATTAAAGAATTATTTCAAGAAGCAAGAATTGAAGATTGGAGCTTATTTGCAAAGGATTGAAGCCAAGCCCAGAAGAAGCTCAGAAGTTAAGTATTTTTGGATATTTTATTTGGGAAAATACTCAGCCCATATAAGTCCATAATTGGACTTAAAATCCCAATTTATAGGCTTAATATCCAAGGGAATATCCAAATCCCGTAATTTCCCGTAACTAGTCCTATTTGGAGTAGGAAATGGCGCAGTCTCGGTAGAAAGGCCATAACTTTCTGCTCAGATGTCCGTTTTAAACCCATGAGTACTCGTTGGAAAGCTAACTCCGAGATCTACAACTTTCCTTTGAAGTCCGAAGCCCAATTCTGCTGTTTTCAAGCCCGAATCTGCCTGTGAAGCTTCTGCAGAAATCCAGAAAATTCCAGAATCCTCTTTTGACTTGGACTCTATTCTAGGATGACATCTAATCCAACTTGGAGTCTAAGTCAGCCCTAAAACCGCCCTACCCTTGTTTCTCCACTATAAATAGCTACCTTAGGATTAGATTTTGTATGTAATTTTTATTCTCATAAGATATATTGTTTAGTTGAAGATTTGGAGGAGAAAAAACCCTAGGAGCCGCCG
>AWWV01008795.1:0-23600 GCA_001974805.1 Corchorus capsularis
ATATTCATATGAAATTATGATAACCTCTCTATTAAATTATGATAATTACACTATTTTTTATGATCCTATTATGAAATTATGATAACTTTCCTATGAAATTTTAATAACGATACTATGGAATTTCGAGAACTTTTTTATAAATTTTTTTAACCTTCTTATGAAATTTAATTAACCTCGAAATTTTGAAGACCTCAATATGAAATTTTGATAACTTCCCAATGAAATTTTGATAACCAACACTATGAGATGTTGATAACCTCCATATGGTATATTGATAACCACGTTATGAAAATTTAAAAACCTCCATATGAATTGTCAGTAATCACATTCTGAAATTTTGATAATCACACTATGAAATTGTGATAACCTCGCTATGAAATTTTGATAAATCTTCCTATGAAATTTTGATAAACCTCCCTATAAAATTTTGATAACTTTCTTATGAAATCTTGATAACTACAAATTTTGATAACCTCCCTATGATTTTTTGATAACCTCATTATGAAATTTTGTTAATCTCCCTATGAAATTTTGATCTACATACTATAAAATTTTGATAACCCTCTTGTGAAATTTTGAAAACTAAACTATGAAATTTTGATAACCTTCACATGAAATTTTGATATCCTCCCTGAATTTTGATATCCTCCTTGAAATTTTGATTACTCCATAATAAAAGTTTAATAACCTTCCTAAATTTTGATAACCTCCCCAGAAATACCACTATGAAATTTTTGTAATCACATTTTGAAAATTTGATAACCTCTTTATGAAATTTTGATAACCTCTTTATAAAATTTTGTTGACCCCTTTATGAAATTCTTATAATCACATTATATAATTTTGATAACCTCGCTTTGAAATTTTAACAATGCTATGAAATTTTGACAATCTTCCTATAAATTTTGATAATCCGATCTCTATGAAATTTCGATAATCACTCTATGAGATTGGATAACCTTATATCAAATTTTGGTACTCCTTATGAAATTGAGACTTTTATAACCTTCATATGAAATTTTGATAACCACACTATAAAATTTTGATAACCTCCCCATGAAATATTTAATGAAATTTTGTTAACCACACTATGAAATTCTTATAACCTCTCTATGACATTTTGGTAATCTCTTTGATAACCTTTCTGTAAAATTGTGATAATTAACCACCCTATGAAATTTCAATAACCGACCTAAGAGATTTTAATAACCTGATCCTATGAAATTTTGGTAATCATACTATGGAATTTTGATAACCTCCTCATGAAATTGTAATAACCATCTTATAAAATTTTGTTAACCACATAGAGAAAAGAAATCAAAATCACAATATCACCTACTCTTCTAACTCAACAATTTCCAATTGAACAAAGTAAATGCGGCAAAACATTATATAACGAAGAGATGGAGTTTCACTAACAATAGTATTGTACGTGTTAGTGTTAGTTTAATCTTTTTTATTGACATTTAAAATTGAAATAAAAATAAAATATTAAATTCAAAAAATAATAGTAAGGAAATTTGCATGTTCATCAACTAAAATCAATTTGACAAACTTCTAATTCGGTCTAAATTGAAATTTTTAATTAATTTTGAAATAATAAAATTATACTAAAATTTTAGTAATGGAAAATTTAAGACCAAAAAGACAAAGAAAAATTAAATACAACGATTGGAAACAATGACAAAAGACAAAATTAAATAGGACTTTGGAAACAAAAAGTCAAATTGACTTTCTTATAATTTAAGATTAAAAAAAGAATGGAATAATTAAAATATTATTTAGTAATGGCAATTTAGAAATATGTTTTAAAGAAAAGGGTACAACTGGAAATATGTTTTAAAAATAAGGGTACAATCGGAAAGGATAAAATTTTCCCTTATTCGTACTTTTATATATAGTATATATATATATATATATACTAGATTTTTAACCCCGCGTTTCGCAGCGGGCTTTTAAAAGATTCTTGAGAGGTATATGTTAGCAGCTAAGCAAGAGATATTGAAAATGATGTTGTTGCTAGTTTAGTTAGTTAAAATTCCTTAATGAAAAGGATGTGGATATGCCAAGATTAAATGTCAGTTACTAATTATTAACTTTTTTTTTTAAGAATATTAATTATTAACTTAAACCACTATTATTTATCCAAAAAAAAACCATTATTTGGTAGGATGAGTGAGGTGTCCTGGTAGCTGCAATAGCTAAAAAAAAATGAGAATTATCATTCAAGCAGTAGTTGGCTTTTGGTTAACACTCACAAAAGAATCTGGCTTGGTAAGCCTGGTATTATAGAGTGAATGAAAGATAGGCAAGAGATAATCTAATATGAAAGGCAAACTACAACAAATGATAATCATGGGGTAAGTTTGATATAAATATATATATATATATATATAATTATAATATTCAAAGCATAAATCATAAGATCAGCTCGTGCTTGAAATAAATTATACTATATATATATATATATATATATATATATATATATATATAAACAAAGCAAAAACCATCACAAACGGTAATCATCGTTCACCCATTTTTGGAAGACGTGAATTAGTAAATTTCTTTTGTTTGTTCTCATATCATGGCTACAAAATTAATTTCCATTACATTATGTACACTCATTGTGTTTCAAAAGTCCAACGCACCCACCTCCGACCAATGCAGGTAATCCACTCCCATAGCGGAACACTAAGAAGTAGGATCTTCAAGGTCCGATTCTCTGCCTAATCCCCTATCTAGCGTAGGAACAGACGGAAAAATCCGATCCCTTAGTAGCTAGACTAAATGTCGTAGCCTCTGCAAGCTCCGATCTGACTAGTCTCGTCTCTAGCTCCAGACTGCTTACTGATGAAATAGCCCTATTGGACGAAGTCAGAAAGCAGAGGGAAGTCATTAGATTTTAATGCAGCCCGTGCTTAGACAGCTAACGTAGCCTATTAGTAAAGCGCACAACCTCTAACGGCGTACCTTTTGCATGATGGGTCAGCGAGTAAATGGGAAGAGCGGCTTAAGCCATTAGGTGTAGGCGCTTTCCAGAGGTGAAATCTTCTAGTTCTTCCTATTTGACCCGAAACCGATCGATCTAGCCATGAGCAGGTTGAAGAGAGCCTAAGCAGTAATCTACGATGAAGAAGCTATCCTATCATTAGACTAGACTAGCTAGCCCTCCTTTGGCAGATTGTTTGTCATAGCTGACTTTTGTTTCGTAGCCGGGAAGGAGACTTTTATTATCAGATGGGGGATTACCTGTGGATGAGGTCTTTTCCTATAAGACATTAATTTACGGTATGGAGTCCTGCTTTACTTATTCCACTTTCTTTTCCTTTCGATCTAGAATTCTTCTTACCCAGATTCCGTGATATACCTGAAAAACAGGAAAGCAAAGGGAAGAGAGAAAGACTACGAAATCTTGAAACCTCTAGGAAGTAGAACACCCCTAAGCCGTTGTTGCTTGCTGCTTGCAGGCTCGACAATCTTTCTTTCGCCTCTCCTCCCTGTCTCCATTCTGATTGATTCGCTTCTTCTGTTGGTTAAGGACGGGGTTTCTTCTCGATGGTTACTTGGATGATGAATGGCTAGCAACGGTAGATAGGAATTGAACCAGAAGCCCTTCGTTCAATAGTTCCTTTTTTTTTTTATCATTTTAACTCTCTGTTTTTTCTTAAGGTGGTGGGTGAGTCTTATTATGATTGTTGATATTCTTTGTAAGTTTGACCGCAGGTTAAAACATGAGTTCTTAGTCGGTTGGCTTCCGCCTTTGGATTCTTCTGTGAAAGTCAATGTCGATGGAAGTGCTCGAGGTAACCCTGGTATAGCAGCTGCTGGTGGTGTTGTGAGAGATAGGCAAGGGAAATGGTTAGGTGGCTTCACTTACTATGTCGGTTTCCACGGGGTAGAACCTCCTCAGGGAATATAAGGTTTTCATGAGGCTGATCTTTTTCCGCCATCCAAGCACGAATACCTTCGTTTAAAAGAATATTTTTAGTGTAGAAAGTCTCAAATTCGGGATCTTCTGCTACACGGATTTCCTGAGAAACGAAGTCATAGGCACATAGATTCAGAGCCAGACCAACTACTCCAAGAGCACTCATCCATAAACCGGTTACGGGTACAAATAGCATAAAGAAATGTAACCAACGTTTATTGGAAAAAGCAACCCCAAAGATTTGAGACCAAAAGCGGTTAGCGGTGACCATTGAATAAGTTTCCGAAACGGATCTTATCAAATATTTCACATTTTCGATGATCATTTCTATTTTAGGTATTCGGGGAATCCTCCTTAATAGACGAAATATTCCTATTATGTCAATGCCAATTGAATCAATGTTATTAGCTGTGAATTTGAACTTTTTGGTATTTTCTGTTTCTTTGGATGATATGATGGGTCAATCATTTGCTTCATTGGTTTCAACGGTGGCAGCTGCAGAATCCGCTATTGGGTTAGCCTTGATAGAACCGCACTTCTACTTTACACTTCAGCCTCCTACTTTTTGGGGACTTTAGGAGCTTCATCCATCCCCAGCCTTTCAGGAGGCAAAAGTACACCTACCTTTATGCGGCATTCCCTTGACGGATGATTTGGGTGTCTATCTTGGAGTACCTATTATGCATAAACGTGCGTCGAAACAGTTGTATGCGGGGCTTATTGATAAGGTACGGCACAAGTTGAGTAATTGGAAGAGAAATGTCCTATCAAAAGCTGGTAGGCGCACTTTGGTGCATCAAGCTGCATATCCGAGCTAACTGGCGTAACATTATCATCAGTTTCCATGTTTGAGTGCATGTCCAAGGACGTATCGGGGGGTCGTTTGGATGATTGAGCACCTTCTTCTCCGTCGAAATCACCATGGCAGAAGGAGACAGAGCAGGACTACCCACTACTGTGGTAACAGGTTTCGATACTTTAGGGGAGGCTAACCTATATTGGAATTTGGGCGGCAATGGAGACTAGTAGCGGCGAGCTAGCAGATGAGATAAGCGTAGAAATTCAACCTAGTCAGGCCGAAAATAAGTGGATATAGCTGATCCCGGGGGTTCTCTCTCTTGATTAAGTCATTTCTACTGGCTCATTCCCTGTTTCATTGAGGAGGTTGACCCGGAAGAGTCAGAAGCCTAGAGTCAACCTAGAGGAGGAGGCCCAGTACTTTTCTTTCCTTACTTATTGGCCTTGATGGCCTTACCTAGAGTTCAGTCCCGGGGAAGTAGTCACAGAAGTACAGCCGGGAAGCCAGACACTATTGAATTGACAGGACATACGGTAATTCTTATTTAAAAAACAAGGCTTTCTAGTCTCTAACGGTATGAAACAACAGAATTGGCTCTTTCGCTTGGAACCTGCTCACACTCCTAAAAAGCATTCTACCTCGGCTGGACCATACCCTATTACCAACTATCCAACGATATTAAATCATTATTGAAAATCACCATTGCCTTCCCAATAGATAGCTAGTCTTCGGATGGGAGTCAGAGTTCTCTTTCTTCTTTCTGTTTGGAGGGAAATAATAATAAAAATAATGCAAAATAATATGAATCTCATTCTACTCAAGACGATCAAATCCTTTTGTGAAATAGGTGAGGGTGAATATTCATTAGAGTTGTTACATACCAATGGTTCTCCAGAAAGTGTCTTCAACGTTTTGCGGGTGATGATAAGTCACCTTTAGATCTGTCCGTATTTGTCTTCTCGGATGATGACCTGTCAGGTCTGAAGGCATACCTTTCGTGAACGTGGATAATGAGCGTAGGGCCTCTCTACGACAGCCATGGCGTAACTCTGTTATTGTCAAGCTGCTTGGGCGGTCTCTTACTTTCCAGTTTTCCAGGATAGGCTCACAAAGCTTTGGAGTCTCAATGAGGAGAATGAAATGATTGATTTGGGGTATGGATACTATGTTAGAAAGCTCCAAGATAAAAACACGCTTGCTAAGATTCTGTCAGGAGGACCCTGGAAGATCTTGGATCATTATCTTGTGGTGCAAAGGTGGAAACCTTCTTTTCGGCCTTCCACGGCTTCTATTGGTAAAATGGCGATTTGGTTTGGGAGGTACTTGGGGTTAAGGACTTGAGTGAACTCTGCCACCAGACCTTCTGTCTCTTCCCCTTACTATGCGCCTAAGGTCCGTATAGGGTCTTGCAGCTAAGCCTTATCGAATTCTGAAGCTATGGCATTGAATCTCGCCTTTGACTTTCCTGTCGGAAATCGTATCTACTGTGATAAGAAAGTGCTCTTAGTTAAGTTCGGTAGAACGTGGGTCTCCAAAACCCAATGTCGTAGGTTCAAATCCTACGGAGTGTGATGTAGACTCGAAAGCTTGGAGTTCCGACTTACACAACCGCATCCCTTTGGGCTGGTTCTGAGACAAAGAGAGCTCCGCATTTAGTCAGTTGGGAAGCCTTTAGGGCTAGAGGGTGAGCTTTAGCACGGTTTACTGAGACTCTGTTTTGTTCTAATTATACTAATAAAATAGAAAAAGATTGGTTCCTGGACAAGGTCCTATCCTAGGCTTAGAGCTGAGCTAGACCCGTAACTTACTTCGGAATGATTTAGAGAGCTGCGAATCAGTCTTCTGATTCCCTTGGTTCTAGCAGGTTTCTAGGCCGACTATCACATTGTAGGTTAGGATTTACATTTCCCCTCTAGGTTGACTCTTCGCTAGGCTTACCATTATGAGGAATTTTCTGTAAATAGTTGATTGTTAGTCGATCATATTCCACTTCTTCGTCTACTGCTGGAACTCTTTTCTATTCTATGCTATTAGAAATTGTTACCCGTCACAAAGTTTGAAGGTCAATAATTCCCTCTTCAACAAGGTTGGCGAGATGTTTCATTTCAATTATAAGTAAACTTTTGTAGAGCTGCTCAGAGATAGTGAAAGATTCAAATTAAAACTGTAATTCTCCTAGCCAGTTGCGTCTTTGAAGCTGGATATATTCATTTGCAACAACATCTGCATAAAGTTATTGATCTTAGACCAATTGCTACACACTTCTTAGAAGGTATCCATGCTAAAACTATATTAATTACCTGACGGAACCAATGGCTGTCACTTCTCATGGATCTATCAAGGACCTTGTGCTATGTAGAAGCTGCTTTGATTTCTTAATGAAAATTGGGGTTTCATGGGCAAAAAGACTTGAACATGAACCCTTCTCTAGGTCTCCTACCATCGGGAAGAAAATTTTTTTACTGGCCTTCCAATTCGCCCACCAATATCGTCTGTTTGCACTCCTCTCTCCTCTCATAAGAGTAGCCATACTTATCTCATGTTCTTTCATATAGGCTGCTTTTGTTTTCCTTGGGAGCTTCTCTGATTTCCTCTTCAAGATCATACAAAGAACTGTTGAATGGTGAGAATTCTCTCTTGGTGAACTTCTATGAATCAAGTTAGTTACCTAGTATAAACATATACATAAAGGTTAAAGAAAGATTATAACTACTACCTGGACAGATTTCAAAACACCACTGGCCAGTTCCAGACACCTACAGCTGCAACAAATTTATATACAATGACCCCAATCAGCTCTCAAATCTCCACTCACATGAAACAGAGGCAAACATAATGTTGACTAACATCTAATTAAAGTAAAGCCATCAGAAAGTTGCCTGCAGTTTATATTACTTGTGGAAGTGATCCTAAAATGTTGTTCAAAGATTCATCAGCAATTAGCCTCCTTGCTTGGGTGAGAAAGCAACAGAGCAATGCAGCAATGCCTATTAACTCAAAACTTGAACAATCCATGATTAATTAAATATCAGTCGATGCATCAAATATTTTACCTTTGACATGATGAAATCACCAAGCATCGATTACAACACACATAGTTTGAATGAATTAAGCTAAGGATGGTCCTGTGGAAACAAAAACAAACCAAACAGATAAAACTTCCAGCAAGAGTCAGACTTCCAGGGTTCACATTTTCTAATCTAGTCCCCTTCACGTACTCCTGCCCTTTGACTTTCTTATCTTCCCTATCTATTCTCAATCCTTTTTCTCTCTTGATACTTAAAATCCATTCAACCAAACCACATCAAACAGGTTAATAAAAAAAGCATTTGAAACTATAAATGTAGTTGAACAAATATTTTATTATTTAGAACTAAATTAATGTATAAATTGAAACATGTATAAATTACCTGTCAGTTTCATGTTTGAATCTGATTGCTACCTGCAAAAATAATGCATTACAGAAATCAGAAAGAACACCTCAAACTGAATTCAAGCAATCTATGTGAATGGTATGTCCACATGCATGGTAGACAAATAAAAACTGCACATTCTATTTCAGGTTCAACCAAATAGAAACATATCTAAATTATGGAAAAATATATGGCACAAAATTAGCTAAAATGGTATGTATTTGCTTCCTCTGATTTCAGTTTCATGGTAAAATTATACTGATCAAAATGATGACAACATCTACTAAATTAGCTCAAATGAGAACTTCAATTTTAGTTTTACATTAGCACTAATAAAGAAGAAAACAAACCTGGACTCCAGTATTGACTTGAAATTCAACAAATTGACTTGTGCATGAGTTGATTCTGCAAATTAAACCCACAAAATTCATCTCAGCAAAATACCAAAACACAATTGTAATATAATTTACCACTATAATTAGGAAATGGGCAACTGTTAGATCATATACTATTCTGGATCAAATGTGCTTAAGAATAGTATCAAGCTGCTCTAAATTCTGCAGCTCCATCAGATTCAATGAATCAAAGTCTTCTCCCATGTAGTGCCTAGACTGGTTTAACAAACGACCAAGTAATTAATTACACATTGGCTAAATAGAATTCAACATATTAGATAAATATATAGAAAGCCTAGATTGCAATTTCAAAGAAGAAAATTCATCATCTCTCTAAGATCATCTGCATATAAATTATTAGCAACCAAGCAATAAGTTTAAGCAGTTGCCTGTGATTTCTTTGGAAGAGCTCAACCTTATTTTAAGTCTGTTGTACTCTACCAATTAACCTGCAAAACATATTATAAGTTACTATTCAGAAACCCTGTTAGCTTCCTCTTCATTATCATTGTACATTAAAGCATAACAACTTTGAAATTTCAGAGCAAAAATGCAAGCCAGAAACCAAAAAAAAAGTATCTAAGCACCTGTAACAATGGAAGTATCTGTCTTCATGGCATATAGTTTAATCAACAGCAAACAAAATTAAAAATGCAGAAACAATAGGAAGTTACCGACAACAGCTCACTGAGGAAAATGCCCAAAAGCAGGATGAAGAACTTTCTCCAAGATCTACAACACATAATGATGAAATAAAATTGATTAAACCATCATATCTAAGGAAAATAAACAGTAGTACTATGTAAGACAATCTAACACCCTCCAACAAAAAGTTAGATCTTCGAAACCAACAATTCGACAACAGACATGCAATCAGTGTGAAAATTGCTGGATTTGTCAAATTAAAGAAATTATATATTAACCAGAACATGGTATGTCATCTACGAACTCCAACCAAAACAATAAACATATATTAACCAAGTCACACACACAGAAGAAACCGAAACATGAAAAAAAGAATATGAAATACCTGTAAGGAGAGCCCAACAAATTTCAGATCCTGTCAAGCAACGAAAATGAATGTGAATAAGTATAACAAAAGATGAAACAAAAAATTGATATGATATGAAAAGAAGAATATTCATGCAAAGATCAAAAGAAAACATGGAAATAAAATGGCTATGAAAATTAGTCAGGACCCACCGATATCAACTTGAAATTGCAACCCATGTTAGTATTTTTCTTCTTCTACCATCTTCCAGCGTCTCCCTCTGAAATATTTTGACACACCGATTGATAATGAATAAACTGCAAATTTGAAGAAAAAAATGGGAAAAGAAGAGAGAGAAACAGAAAGGAGATGAGGAATATAATAGGAGGCATGAAATCTGAATATAATAGGATGCATGAAATCTCTCTGCAGAATGAAGAGTGAAAAGAGATGAAAGAAAGGAGAAGAAAAGAGACGATAGAAGAGAGAATGGAAGGGCACGTGGTAAGACCAACTAACAGGTAAGTCAACAGTTGGCCTTTTAGTGGAAATTAGGCAAGCCCAAAATCCAACAGCTGGCATTCTAAGCAAACCCAAAAGCCAACAGCTGGCCTTTTAGGCAATTCTTAGTATGTCAAAAACCCTCACAAAAAATTATGCAAAAAAAAAAAAAAAACTCACAAAACCTAACAAAACCAACTTAAATTAAACCTAAAACCTAAAAAACCCCTCTCTTAGACCTAAAACATAGGGAGAAATTAATAAAATTAATAAAATTTTAATAAAATTATGCTGAAAATTGCCAATCAAATGACCATTAAACCAAGCTCTAAATCACTCAAAACTCATGAGGATTAAGAGCTCTTTGGTTTTAATGCAATTTCCTTTTGAGCATTATATACTATGGTATAGATATATATATATATATATAGATAAAGAAAAAATTACTACTACTATATATATCTTTAACTATTTTATTTGAGTAATTATTTTTGGAATTTTCAATGTGATTATAAGCTGCCGTACCTAGAATTTCAATTCAGAGGACTTATCTAGAGGCAATGTTTTAAATTTTACTGTCGGTAACTTCTAATCAATTTTTCTTTTACCTTTTACCAAATATATAAACTCCAAACCTCCCATACTTCTTACTTGCACTCTGCAAACTCTCTCTCTTTCTCTCATAAATTCGCTGAGTGAAGCTGTTCAATTAAAGTAGCTAAGAATCGCCAAAGATGAGGTTTTCCTTGTTTCTTTCCTTCTTTCTTTTCATTTTTCATTATACATTTTTTAAAGTTGTTTGGTTGCTTAGAAAATGGAGGAAAAATATAAAATTTTACTTGGGACTTGCCATTATTTGTTTGTTTACTATTTTCGTTTTCTTTTTCCTAGGTTTTTTGATTTTCCGTTTTTGAAACAAAAAATAATTCTGCTTTAAAGAGAGAGCTTGAAGCGATTAGACTCGTTGTTTTTTATTTAGTGTTCTTATTTTTTTCTTCTTTCGGGGTGTAGGTTTGAGGATGATTTTGTTTGTTAATTTTTTAAGGAAAAATGAATAACAGAAGGAAATTAAAATTTGAAGGTTTCTTACCTTTTTATCAATATTTAAGCAGAGGGCTTGGTTTGAAGTGAAAATTTAAGTATGATTTTTTTTTTTTTTTTGCTAAGATTAAGTATGATATTGTAAGGGTTTCTTTGGGCATCTTTCAAGTAATTATTTTTGGCTTGGTTGCTTCTTTTCTCTCTTGATATTGGTGTAGCTGATAAATTTAATAACTTGACCTCGATAATAATTTTATTGCTAATTAATGCTGAAACTTACAAATTAAATACTGAAATTTTATGAGGAAAAAAAATAAAAAACCCCTTTGTTAAATTTAGCTGAAATAGTAAGCTGATAGTCTCATTCTCATATCCACTGTTCAAGGGTTCTTTAATGTTTCGAAGTTCGAATGTTGATAGATTTTGCCAAGTTGTGGTCTCTTGGTTAGAGTTGATGTTCAGATGTTCCTTGTTCTGGAATCTTTGGGATGTAGAATAATGGAGTGCGATATGTGTGCTGTCTGTTGAATAATGATATATTAGGATGCCAGTAGTCGTTTGTTAGGAGTTTAATGAATTCCCTAAAATTTGACATTCTAATCAAGAAACTTGTTCACAGATGTTTTTATAGAGATTGCATGAATTTATTTTATATATACTACCCTAACCCTTTCCAAAATTTAATGAGCACATTTCCATTGTGCAAATGTGTGTATAAACATGTTATGTCTATAGTATTCTGGATGTTGCTTCGATGGATGGATTCTTTTGCATTTAGATCGTGACACCATCTTGGTGTCTACTCATTGTATTGTTTACGTGTCTCTTACATCAGCTATGTTGCCTCATGTCTTTTGTCCTTTAACTAATCAACTTTTGGTAAATACATAATGTTGGTTTTCATGCTTATGCCAGACCGCTGTGGAGATTTTGTATGTGATACATGGTAGTTTTGTTAATAATTGACTTGGAAGTAATGTTACCTATTCTGGTAGTCTTTGGTAAATTAAGTTACTTCATAGTACTTCTCGGAACAAGTGGGGTTTCTGAACTATGATGCAAATTTACGTCTTCTAATATTCGCTCTAAAGATTTGCAGCTTGCTTTATGTATAACATATCCGATTCTAGAAAGGTTGATAAGACGGTTCTTGTTTGCAACATGTTTCTAAGTTTCCATGCTGACTTTTCATGTTGCAGCCGACATCCTACAGTGAAATGGGCCCAGAGGTCAGATGTAGTCTTCATTACTATTGAGCTTCCTGACGCGCAGGATGTGAAGCTTAAACTGGAGCCTGAAGGAAAATTTTACTTCTCTGCAACTAGTGGAGCGGATAAGATTCCCTATGAAGTTGATATTGATCTGCATGACAAAGTTGATGTTGGTGTAGGTCCAGAGCTAAAATCTAAAATTTAATGATAAACCTTTACAACATACTACCTATATAATTATATGAATGATTGTGATGCTTGCAGGAAAGCAAAGCTAGTCTTGGCAAGAGAAATATCTGTTACCTTATTAAAAAGGCTGAGAATAAGTGGTGGAGCAGATTGCTGAAACAGGAAGGGAAGCCTCCTGTATTTTTGAAAGTTGATTGGGATAAGTGGGTTGATGAAGACGAAGAGGATGAGGACAACAAGCGTGAGTTTTATTCCCCAATGTTTTACGGTTTGTTTAATGAGGGTTCATGTTTAGTTTGACTCACTGTGTATATTGTTTCCAGTTGCACCTGACATGGACTTCGGCGACTTTGACTTTTCTGTAAGTGGCAGTGTCATTACCTAATCATTTTATGATCGAGTGTGTCTAAATTAGAACTGACACGATCTGCTTCCTTTTCCTTGTTATTACAGAAGCTGAACATGGGTGGTGGTGAAGGCTTTGGTGGGGCTGAAGGTGAGGATGGTAAGTTTCATGATTTATTTAATTCCATTTAGAGTTTGTCCCAATTTGCAACATTGAATCTTTTGTTGGAATCATGTTTGGAAAGAGCTTAATTAACTAATCGGAGCCCTTTCTTCTTGCAGATGATGATAGTAGTGATACGGAAGAGGAAAATGTAGAACTGCCACCTTTGCACAAAGATGCCTCGTCAGCTGGTGGTGAAGCTGAAATAAAAAAAGATTAGGGTCTTATCTTGGTTTCCACACACCATCTAGAATGAGCTGAATGTCTTTGCATATAAATATTATGAATGTTTTACTTGTTGAGCGCTCGTTTTTAGTTGAAACCTCTGGTAATTATCAGACTTTTAGATTGAGAGTTGGATTATATAATATTGTCTCAATCAAGTATCAGCTAGTGATATTATAATCTTGCTAGTAGATTCTGTCTAAAATATAAGAGCTATGCTTCTATTTTGTGGTCTTACTCTTGTAAGGCTTAGATCTTGTCGCAGTTGAATGGGATTGGGATGGAAAATGGAGTTGGACGGACCCTGGTAACAGCTTATTAGTGCATTTTGTCAGTTGACGAGCATCAAAATTCATCCCTCTGCGGACACATTTTTTGCTCTCTGCTTTTGCCAAATGCCAATGTCACCATCAAGATCTGATGTTGTGATAAAACTCGTGAATTTCTAGCAGTTTGCGACCCAGGCAAAATGGGTTTCACTTTGGGGCACATGAAAGTTTGTTGTACGGCAATTTGTTTAAAAAGACAGCTCGGAAACCGGTACATTAATGGCAGTCTCTAAAAATCGGCAACACATTGAATCGAATCTTCCTAATCATGTCTATTACCAGCCTGAGTTTGTGCATTGGCAAAAGCCAGTCTCAACAATCACGATGACAAATCCAAGGCCATAACCCGAATTGATACAAGTTCAATACTAGTTTGACTGACATGCTACCTTAAGCAAGATCTCCTATATGTGTTTTGTTTCACCTCTATGTTATGAAAGGAGAAGCTATAAATTTTCATATATAATGAAATTTGATGGCAATGGTATTAAGCAAAATTCATCAGGAAGATATCTTGATTGTAACAGCAGATTCTAAAAATGTCACACAAATAGTTATTAGTATATGGACCTGACCTGAATATCTAATACAGAAAGCATACAAGTCAATCTAGAAGTGCAAATATTCATGAATCTCCAATTTCACATGGCACAAAAAAACCACATCAGCTGTCAGGCAATCTCATCTGTGCCACTTCAGCGGGCGGCCGCAAAGTGCAAACCATCTCTCTTGTTTTTCCAAAGTAGACCTGCAATACAGATATTCCTACTTATAGATCCACCAGAACTAACCAATAATGCAACATCCAAAGACAATTGAAATAAACAACGTAGTTGACCTACCTGATCTAGTGAGTTCCGGAGCTTACCCTCCATCTCTTCTATCATCTTGCCCATGTTACAGAGATGACCATCAGCAACTGGGAGGTTCATATGCATCTATGAACAAAGAAAGTTCCAAGGTCAGAAAGGGATTTTTAGACCGCAATCAGAATTTAAGAAGATGAGAGCATGAACACAGTAAGGGTGGTTGATAAACATTAAGTTAAGCTAAAAAGAGAAATATATTAACTGTAGAAGAATCTAAACTAAATTCATGACATATCAGTTTCAATGTATAATCATGAAACATATAAAGGGCTACGAATCATAACATCTTAGGGGGACAAGGAAACCAATAAAGTAAAGTCCTCTTATTAGGGATGACGAGGAATTGATTCAGCATGCCCTTTTCCACTCTACAATCAAACTTTACATGTAAATTTTTTTGCCATCATAATATACAGATTGATGACCCGAATAAATTGCAAGAATGCAAACATTTTGGCTAAAGTTTCTCCTTCAGTACCCTCTTGTCTATGCCACAGAGGTCTTCTTTTCTTGGGGTTTAGAGTAGTGGGTAGGGTATGTGGGTTGTGGTAAAGCTGTTGCCTTTTACCCCACACTGAATTGTCAATGCACATCAAGATATGAACTAGTAGTAAATGGCGCTGTTGAAACATCTCTTCCTTAAAATAGGATTGAAAAAAAAAAATGTATGGGAGAAGTACAGGATTATAGATGTTCTAGTTATGAAACTGTTTCCTAACAAATCCAGACAATCATTGCCTCTAATGTTAAAGTCCATTTATTCATCGACACTTCTGGGTCAGGAACTCCAGAATTTGTTAAAATGAAAGGATGATAGTGCAACCTCCATTTTATACTGCTATGATTATCAAAAAGTATATGAGTAGTTAAGTATGATTTTCTTTTTTACCTTAGGATAATTATTTATGAAGTATGAATGACTCCAACAAAGACAATATGTGTTCGCCAAAAGTTTATTTATTTTCCACTAGGGAAAAGCTTAACTCTCTGTTTATAATAAAACCCCAGTACCACTTACCTGTCGTCTAAGTGATCCTGACAAACTGAAAGTCCCTGACGATTCATCATCTGTAGTCAAAGAGAGCATGACTGTACTGGTCAAGCAATATCGTGTGGCACCTTCCTGCTCTGGTCCAACCTAGATTAATAGCATTGCAGCATGAGTGAGAAAATGTACTAACAAACCTTTTGTCCATGAAGGAATAAATGCTAAACCTAACAAAAAGGGTTAAGATAAGAAAATATTATCCATATTTGTATCAAGGCATTGAGTTAACCTCTATAACATGTATAGCATCCCAAGCTCCCTCCTCCAAACAGCCCCTTCGCCCTTGCGCATTTTTTGAGCCATCTTTCTCCAGAAATAATAACAGAATATTAGTAGAAGTAAGAATTTTTTTTTTTTTAAAACTGGCTTCATATAGATTAAAATAAACTGATTACCTTTCTTTATCAAAAAGCAGGCAACAAAACCTTCATTGTCGTCTTCCCACATATAGACTGATGAAATGCCACCTTCATAATACCTAGTGTTTTATTGGTTAAACAATTGACCAATAATGAAGCAAAAATTGCATAAAAATAATTGCACCAAAAATTTGATTATATTGAGTTATGCCTTTAAACACATTGCCCAACAGAGATAAAAAGAAAGCAGTAAAACAAGATGACATTTGAAATCAGTTCCAATCAAATCCACAACATGAAAACGAGAATAGACCAACTAGCACGAGGTAAGAAAGAACCTCACTGGTCACGATAGATTGAAAAGATATCATTAGCTTCAATTTCAAGTTTCCTCAGCTCTGAAGATGGATAAAGTGCATCTTCCAACAGTGGATGGTACTTATTTGACCAAGGCGATCTACAAACATTAAATTACATGGAACAGAGTCACAACTTGCATGTTACTAACAAAAATCATGTTTAATAGAAAACAAGCCATTCAGCAAGTAAAAAGAACTCATCATGTAACACAGAAGAGGCCCTAAAAGTAGCCTATGAGTATGAGCTGAAAAGTAGTACTTGAAGTAAGAATGATCAATGGCCGACATGGTTCACTACCAGACCAAACAGAGATAATGCTGAGTTTAAAAAGGAGATCTCTGATTCTGGAGCTAGTTGTATAAATAAGTTGGAAGATATCATATGCACATATTGGTAGGAGAGCATCCTTTTTTGTTAATGTGAATCAGAACAAAAATAATCCAATCCATGATGTAAAAACAGTTACGGAGGCTTAGCCTATGAAAGGAGAGAGAAAATCAGGTGTCATGGTATAACTTATAATAATCAGATTAATTAGATATATGTCAAGCTACCTATATGAATCAGCATCTCTGTTGTATTCACACAAAATGAACTCCTTCCCAATGTCCACATCACATAAAACCTGTTTCACAGGAAAAATACAAAAAGCTAATCAATTTATTCATCTATATTATGGGAGCAAAATTCATTCATGTCAATATGTTTCATTTCATGTGAAAAAGTCTCTGGCAATTGCCAAGTTAGCAAGAGTGCAACTGCTAAATGAAAATTGAAAAAAAACCCAGTAAATGGGTGATTATATAAAGAGATTAAAACAAATTACCCATAATAGCAACAATTTAGGCTAATTGATTGGAACAGAGGGCTACGACATCCATAGACATAATGCTCAAAGTGAACTTTCTTGCTAACAGTGGCACTCAAGACCGAAATAGCCAATAGATAGAGAGTTTCACTCTCACATTACAACATAACTTCATCACACCCAACTTTTGGGAGATCAGATTAATTTTTGTTCCAGATGCAGACAGACATCTGCAATCATTATGAAGGAGACGTACAGATGCAGAAACTAGCACGGATAGAAAAAGCTAGAGGACTTAGAGTATACAAGATTGAAGTAAAGTACACATAACATGACAATTTTTATGAACAATGTATAAAACAATCAACATGGAAATCACCCTTTTCATACATCATATCTACAATGAGCTTATAATTGTGAATTATCAAGCTGGAAAATCTCTTGGAAAACAATTAAGAATGCATCGGTGAAAACCTTATGGGGACAAAAATAAAGATACACAATTCCAGAGTAAGAAAAACTGAATGTCCCAGTATAGGTCCTAAAAATCTAAAACACCAATTTAAGTACACCATATTCCTCATAGTTGTCCAGTTGCTCTGTTTCTCTCAGTATTTGAGATCAGATAAAACTAAATTCTTCTCAATTGAAGTCTCCATAATGATTTGATGACGATGGCTAAATACATTTGTTTCAGAGCATCACGGAATGAAGTAACAAAAAGAATACGGTGAAATCCAAGGTTCCAAAGTTTGAAACCACAACAATCACCTTGAACTAGTAAAAACTGTAGGTTATAATTATAAGATATAATATTCAGACTTCTTAAAAGCAGGCATTTTTATAAAAACTAATGAAACAATAGTTTTCCAACTCATATTCACTTTAACATTAGAATTCACCAGAATCTTAAACAAAACACACTCAAATATAATAGCTCCATGCAAAGATAAAATCATGCATTCTGACTTGCCTAAAAGTTAGATTTTGACAATTTTTACTATTGCTTATGTTCCCAAAGGCACTCTTTGCTTTTTAAAAAATTTTGAATTCCATTGCCACCAAAGAAAAAGCATAAGCAAAAGCACTAACCAAACAATCCCTAGCTTAAATTTTTGTTCACTAAAATGTTAAACATCATTATCAATTTTTTGCAATCACATTTCCCTCAACTTTTTTTTGGCCAAAACATTTCCCTCAAATGGATTTCAAGTGAACTAACTCTCTTAAAAATAACCCTAAAACGACTGAAATGGTGAAACTTTTACTCCATCTCCTTATCAACCAAACACAACATTAAGTCATATTCGGAAAAAGAAGGGGAAAACTAACAAATCCTCGATTAGAGCAAGATAAAAAGAGCGAAATCTTCGAAATTTGAAGAGAAGAGAGAAAGAGAGACCTGGAGAGGGAGATCGACTTGAGAGAGGAGATCGGAAGAGTGCTGAGGTAAAAGGCTTAAAAGAGCAGAGAGAGCTGTCTCGGAGTGGCGTGGCGGCATTCTTCTCATTAATCCCATCGCTGCCTCCATTTTTTCCCTTCCCAATTCAACACACAACCACCACCCAATACTTTACTATTGCACAATCCAAACAAGGAAAACGAAAAGAAAGAGAAAGGAAAGGAAAGGAAAAGAAAGGAAATTGAGTTTTTTTTTTTTTTTTTCCTTATTTTTTCTTTTGGTTAGAATTAGAAGGGAAGAGATAAGGAAAAAAGGGGGAAAGAAAATTAAAAAAGAAGGAAGGCTAAAAAAAAAAAAAAACAAAAACAAAAAAGCGCCTTGTTTGTTTGATCCGAGTTTCCCTCGCGGGAACCACCCATGGGCCATGGCTAGTGTGGATTTTTTTTTTTTTTTGAAGAAAAAAATTTTTACACACAAAAAAGGACCATTTTCCTTTTATATATGATAATATATATGATTTTGTTTTATTTTATAAAATTGTGTACTTAGGGTATTGTTTAAAGAATAATAATTAAGGATATCATATTTTATTCTATCTAACTATCTAAAAGTAAACATTTTTTTGTTTATAGTGTAAATCTCTCTCGATATTCAATAGGTACAAGTTCCTACTAATCCGACTAATCACCATTAATGATGAGTTTGTTTACTTGTCAGTTTCTAATTTTGCTTATCATCATAACATACGATCAAACAAATGATGGAATAGTAACCACTTATGAGATTTAGAAATTCTAATAAGATGTTTAAGTGATTATTATGCCATCATTTTGATTTGAATTAAATCATTTATGATAATCATGTTTGATATATAGATATACAAATTTAAGGTAGTACAATAATCAAAATGAAATGAAAATGAGACCAATTTAATGACCATCTATGAATTTACTCCTCAACTAATTTCCGTGTATTTTTTTTTTTTTGAGAGAACTAATTTCCGTGTACTAATTGTGTTTTTAGGACAAGAATGATGAATGAGCTAAGATCCATGATGACTTTTTTGTATATAAAAATACTATATAGTGTTATATTTTATATACAAAACATCATCCCATCATAACTATCATCGTTTATCCAAACACACTTTAAAAGAGTTTAAAGACTAAAGTGATGTTAAATGAAAAAGCTAACTAATTTCTTGTGCCAAATTCATAAGTAATCATTCCCAAACATACATAAATGCAAAGAAAGAAATATAGATGCAGGCATGTTTGATGTTTCAACCACTTTAACTTGGCTAGAAAATATCCCATCATCTTCCAATCTTACTTAGATAGCAACCCAATACTACAAACTTGTTTGTGACCCTATGCATAATGTATGATCTCAAGTCTCAAGATAATGGAGTAATAATTTTTTTTTCTAACAATGGAGATTTGAACATGTTTTAGCAAGGTAATTTTGGTAGATATGGTATGGATATTATTCCCAAAAACATTGGACCCACCCACTTTTTTCCCGTCAAACAATATATAATTAGGTAGATTTGGCCTTCTGTGACTTTTTTTGGTTCTACTTTTTCTAGGCTTAGGCATGATGGAATGGGGTATGGAGGTTGATTGGAAGACACTTAAGCATGCAAGCAAAGAGTTTGGAGAAATGAAATCAGCTATTGTATGTGTATGTGTAGGCTTGGCTGGTTGCTAGTATGAGTAACATGAATTGAGACCCAACAAGAAGCCCCCAACAGTTGTTCAATATGATTAACATCACAGTCTAGGATTGGCTGTTTGCTTTTGAACAATCACTGTGATCTATCAAAATTTAAAAGTTATAATCTAAACATTTGATTTAATAATTCCTGAAAAAGAACATTTAATTTAATAATAGCCAACATCTTCTTCAGTGTTAAATATAATTTTGAATTCGTATATTATGAATAAAGAAAATAAATATAATTTTGAATTCGTATGTTATGAATAAAGAAAATAAGTGTTGTGGTAGCAGCTTCCTCTCCAATTCCAATTGATGTTCAACGCGGCTCGACTACAAATTAGTCAAGAATGAATTTGACTACCTAGTTTGTCCAAAAGAAAAAAGATTTAATGACAAATAAATGCGATATATATATATATATAGGCTTAAATGCCCAAATGCACCATAAAGTTTATATGGACTGTCACTTTACACTCCACTTTTTTATTTTGATCATATTGCACCATAATATTTTATTTTGGGTACACTTTGCACCCTTCATCACCGAAAATTTGTTAAGTACCTGATGGCGTCGTTACATGCCACGTCAGTTGAAAATTGCCACGTGGCATGCCACGTCAGCATAAAAATAAAAGAAAATAATAAATTTTTGCCCATGTCAGCATGCCACGTGGGATTTTCATCCTATGTGGCATGCCACATCAGCACCATAATGGCGCCATAACCATTTTTTGTCACAGATGGTACAAAATGTACCCATAATAAAACATTAGGGTGCGATATGATCAAAATAAAAAAGTGAAGTGGCAGTCCCTATAAACTTTAAGGGGCTGTTTGGTTGGGGGGGATATCAGATTCCCAACAGTGAAAAGATTCCGGCTTCAACTTATTAGGGTATCACATTCCTGGGTAAGTGGCAATTTTTGTTTGGTTGCCATTCCTGGATATATTTGCATACCATATTTGGGTAGGGGTAATTCATTATTCCAGAAATGACACATTACTATAATGCCCCCTATAATGCAAATATAAGTGAAATTGAAAATGCATATATAAATGTACTTGAATAGAGTAACTATTAAAGAGTGAATTCTGCAATATTTAAAAAGGATAAACTAAAGCATAAAATTAGCTTTTGCATAATATAATTCATCATTTCCATGGAATAAGTTTTTCCCAGCCATACTTACAAGAAAAGTAAAAATTACTCTTAGAGATCATCAAGGATAGGGATTGGTTTGATAGAGTTGTTTCTGGATATATGACTTCTTCAACTGTTGAGGCAGCCCAAAGAATGTATCAACCTTGTATGCTCTCCAGCTACCATAAGCTCATCATCAGTGAAAGCTCCAAGGTTGATTATGTCCTCAAATATTTGCCTCCTTCTTTCATTGAGTCTTTCTTCTAAACTAAAGAAGCTTGCAATCCCAAGTTATATGTTGGCCAACAACATCATATGATGATCCGAACAAGCCCATCTCCTTAACCAGTTCACTAATCCCCTCGTCAGATACTACTCAGATTTGGTTCTCTTCTTGCTTGTGACAGGTTTGGTTTTTGGGGCATTGTTTTGTCCTTGACAAGCAGAGGCATCCTCCACATGCACAGCATCTGCAACATCTGTTTTAGCCCGTTCTTCTGGGTGGTCTCCATCAGTGGCATCAACATAATGAGTTTCTTCGATATCATCAGGGTCTTGCTCATCCAACTCCTCCACAGCATCAACAATTGTCTCAACTCCACCACCATTAGCTCTGTCCTTCCCGAAAGCCTCAACTAAGGCATCATAGTGGGGGAAGGGTTTCTTCCTCAACCTTTTAGCATATGGATGGCTCTAAATTGAAAATAGTAACAATATAGTAGAACCCTAAACAGTGGCAATATAAGTAACTTAACTTTGAAATTAAGATACAATCACTTACTTTCACCCAATCATCAAAGACATCATTGCTGCAGTCAACATATTTCTCCTTACGTTCCAGCCAAATCCACTCCCATGGTTGACCATGTCAGCAATTTCATTATATTGTCTTCGTAGGAGTTTTGTTCTGGACTCAATATCGGGGTTGGCACTGATGTGTGAGTTTGGGAGTTTCTCATGGAGCATCTTCTCCTATTGCAGTAGATAGCCAACCTTGAACACATTCTCTCCTTTGCATATTGTGTCTTGAGATAGCTCAACAAGGCAGTTAACCAGCAACTTGTCCTCTTTCTAGGTCCACTGCCTTTTCTTTTGTGGTTGCTTCTTATTGAATTGTGCCTGCTGTTGTGTTTAGGTCTTTTCTACAGAGGGAACTTGCTCAGATAATTGCACCTGCCGGCTCTGATAAGTTACAGGCCTGGTGGATTTCTTAAATCTGGACTCCATGTCCTCACTGTCTTATTATATCAGTCGGAAACAACAATAATACATGAAGAAAACATTATGATGAAAACTATCAATTTATTTGCCTCCTTATCACACAACAGTTAATATTATTACATATAATATATATATATATATATATATATATATATATATCAATATAGTGTTCTTACAACATTTGGATTTTTTAGGGAGTTCATAATCTTTATTAATAAATTTGATATCCTCAATGAATTTTAATTTATGATATATATTATTGTGATTAGTCTTTATATAAAAAATGATGTTTTAAATGTATGAAGTGTGAGTGTTTTCCAAAGATTTCAAGCCAAGCTTATCTTGTTTTGTAATTTTAATTGTGTTTTCACCAAATCTCCTACCAAAATTGACTGGCCAAATGATCTATACTATATTAAAAAGTACGTTCAGCTGTAAAACTTTTGAATCGTCTATTATACCCTTATTTGTCAAATATATTTCTAAATTGTCATTGTTTAGCTTTTTATAGTTTTACTCAACTAAAAACTCTATTTTTGTTTAATTAAATATAATATCTTTATAATTATTTTATTTTACTATTTTACTCAACTAAAAACTCTTTTTTTATATAATTAAATCTAATATCCTTATAACTATTATATTTTACCATTTTACTATTTTACTCAACTAAAAACTCAATTTTTATATAATTAAATCTAATATCCTTATAACTATTATATTTTACCATTTTACTATTTTACTCAACTAAAAACTCAATTTTTATATAATTAAATCTAATATCCTTATAACTATTATATTTTACCATTTTACTATTTTAATTAAAAAAACTTGATATATTAGTTTTTTTAAATATATTTCTTGAATGACATTGTTTAAACTTTTACAATTTTTTTTGGCTAATTGCTCAAATAAGGGCCTAACATTTGACAAAATGCTCAAATAAGGGTTTGATCTATTAATTTGGCCAAATAAGGACCTAACGTTTGCCAAAATGCTCAAATAAGGGCCCCATCTTTGAATTTGGCCAAATAAGGGCCTAATGTTTGCCAAAATGCTCAAATAAGGGGCTGTCTCACGCGTCATCCAAATTGACACCATGCCCTTATTTGAGCATTTTCGATAACGTTAGGCCCTTATTTG
>AWWV01008796.1:0-38412 GCA_001974805.1 Corchorus capsularis
TTATTTGAGCAATTAGTCATTTTTTAAAAAAATAAACTTTTACAACTGAAAACATCTATTTTTATTTAATTGAATTCAATATTTTATAATATTTTATTTTTACCATTTTAATTTTAAAATTTTCAATTAAAATATAAAACTAACGAAAGTATTATTATCAAGTTTAAAAGTTAAAATAAGTTGTCTAATCATTAATTATTCATATTTTTTAAAACTAATTAAGTTAAAAATTTATTTAAAATTTGATTATAGTGATTGGTCTGTTTCTATTTTTGGAGCATGTTGGTATAACAAGAATTTAAAGTCTTAAAAATGAAAAGAAGAGTAACATACAATTATTTCCTTTACTTATAAAGTTAGAGATGTCAATCGGGCGGGTTGGGTGGGTTTCGGGTTATCGTCACTTGGGTCCAGGTTTAATGAGTTAGATAATTTTCTCGGGTCATTCGGGTTATCATTTATTTTTCTGGTCAAGTCGGGATCGATCGGATTGGACAGGTTATTGGGTTCATGTCAAGTTTTGACAGCTTTACTTATAATTGATGGGTCACGTGCAACGCACGTGAAAGTGAAAACTAGTATTACTAAAAAAGAAATACTAATAAATAAATTAAGAAAAGAAAAGAAGGGTTCTAGCAAAAAAAAAAAAAAAAACCCTATGATGTTTAACGAACGGAAGTGCTCCAGTTCAAAATCCCAAAACCCCAACGGCTACTTCCTTTCTGTTTCTATTTTCACCTTTGCCACTTTCTCCTTCACAGAATCTCTCAAAACGAATTATAATCGCTTTAGGCACCAAAAAAAAAAAAAAAAAAAAAAAAAAAAACCGAATTATAATCGCAATTTTTCTCCTCGAATTTTCTCTCAGTTTCTCGTAAGTTTCCTGGAATATTCTGCATTCTTGATCAAAAATGCAAAAGCGGGTTTTTGCTTACCACAAAGAGAGAGTTTAATTAAGAGAGATTCAAGAGCCTGGTCTAATCAAAACACTCTCTGGTTTGATTTAGAGTTAGAAAAAGAGCTTTCTTTTTCCCCTAATTAGAAATAAGAAACACTTTCTTGGAATTTCTGGAAAAGGGTTTAGAGATTTTCCGGAGAAAATGTGGTCAAACGACAAGAAATTGGCATGTAAGGGTTTCTTGACCCCGCAGCCACCTGCGTGGAAGGAAACAAAGACGGCTGTGTTGCCATTGTCAGAGCGAAGAAGGGTAGCGTCGCCTGCCAACAATGACGGCGATAGCAGCTTTCATGTCATCCACAAAGTCCCCGCCTCTGATTCTCCTTATGGCAGGGCAAAGCATGTTCAGGTTCAACCCTTTTCTCCTAAATTCTCACCTTTTCTGCTTTAATGGGTTTTTTAATTTCTGGGTTATTTTCATTCCTTTTCTCTTCTTTCTTTGTAAAAATTCTTCTGTTTACAGTTTCTTTGGTTAATTTCTTTATTTCTCATAGGAATACTGCTATATAATGCATCTTTATGCTTGTTTCTTTGGCCACTAACTGTCCTTGTAATTCTTGTAAGTTTACACTGTATTTGCAACAAAATTGAACCTTTGGGGATTCATGTATGTGATTGTATTTCTTTCTGATCGAATGATTGATTGGACTAAAGATAAAATGTTGGTACCATTTTTCTTAAGTTAGGCTCTAGACCTAGAATTCAGTGGTGAGGTTTGTTGCAAGTTATGTTTCAATTAGTGTATACTAATTCCTTTTGTTTCTGGACATATAGTTGATAGACAAGGATCCTTGTAAGGCCATTTCCCTGTTCTGGGCAGCTATTAATGCGGGAGATCGCGTTGATAGTGCGTTGAAAGACATGGCTGTTGTGATGAAACAATTGGACAGATCTGATGAGGCTATTGAGGCAATCAAATCCTTTCGTCATCTTTGTCCTCTTGATACTCAAGACTCTATTGATAATGTCCTTGTTGAACTCTATAAGGTGAAATTGCAATCTGTTTTTTGCATCATCTGATATATTGTCAGTTCATAATCTGATATATTGTTAGTTCATAATCTTCATGTGGAGAGTGGAGACTCATGGATGCTTGTTTTTCTGCAATTGCTTGCTTTTCCGCAGAGGTCTGGCAGGGTTGAAGAAGAGATTGAAATGCTTCAGAACAAACTGAGGAGCATTGAGGATGGATCAATTTTCGGTGGAAAGAGGACAAAGATTGCAAGATCTCAAGGGAAGAAGATTCTGATTACTATCGAACAAGAGAAAGCAAGGTGGATATTCAACTCATACTCTTATATATTCATTTTACTCATATTTTCTGCAAATTTATCTATGTTTGGCCCTATACTGTTTCAGGATATTAGGGAATTTAGCCTGGGCCCATCTCCAGCAACATAATTATGGAATTGCTGAGCAACATTACAGGTAGAAAGACATACATCTACATCCATCAAATAATATTCATCACAAAAATTATTGTATCTAAATTTTACATTTTTTTTTGGCCAGAGTATCTAAATTTTACATTGAGTTTTATATAATTGCAGGAAAGCTTTGTCTCTGGAGCCAGATAAGAATAAGCAATGCAACCTGGCAATATGCTTGATGCGCATGAACAGGATCAGTGAAGCAAAAGAACTGCTTCAGGAGGTGAAAGCTTCATCTGGAAATGAACAGATGGATGAATCATACTCCAAATCTTATGAACGTGCTTACGAAATGCTGATCAAAGAAGAATCGCAATCACTGTTAGAGCCAGTGGCACAGAAACCAGATCAGGGGAGGGAAATTGGAAGATCCTTGGCGTCATGTGGGGATAGAAGTCTGAAAGAAGCTAGCATGTTCCTTCCTAGGAATGAGGATAAAATTTATGGATTTATGGACAGGAGAAGGTTGCCATATGCATGTCCGGGAGGGCAGATGCTGTCAGATGAGCAAAATAGTGAATCTTACCGTAGGAATTACCTTGAGAAGAATGATAACTTCTCTGGATATGATGACAGAAGCTCAAATTGCACACCAATGGGACTCAAAAGTAGTGTGAAGTCTTCTGCACAAACTACATTCAGTGAGAAGTGGAGAAAAGCCTCATGTTTGGAAAGCCCTTGTGAAGGATCAGTGTATTCCATCAGGCTAAATGAAAACTGGGGGTACTCAGCAGGACAAGAAGCCGGTTCTGCACATAAGAAGTCATATGCTTCCTCAGCAGCCAGTAGAAAGAACTCTGAAGGTTTATTTACCCAGCCAAGACGATGTTCATTCAATAATGCGGATCAGAGGAAAGGAAGAAGATGGGCAGAAGATACAGTTCGAAATTCAGTTCGCAAACTATCTTTTGAGCATACTCTAACCAGTGAAAGTGCGCCTTCACATTCAAGTAATGGGAAGTCAGAAAATCTTGCTACTGGCCAAGTAGAAGAGGAAGTTCAGGAAGGATTATCTGGAGTTCTATTAACACAGCCAAGAATGAATAATAGAGATCAAAGAAGGGGAAGATGGGCAGAAGAATCTGCTGACAGTTCATGCCAGAAGCTATCATTCGCAAAGACTACATCAGCAAAGGATCCTAATGGAGAACCCTTGGTTTCACCTACAGATATTTCTGAGAAGGGACTGGAAAAGCCTGCAAATACACCAAATAAGAAAAGCTGGGCAGACATGGTTGAAGAAGAAGAAGAATTACAAAGTGGAGGAATACATCTAGGCAAGAGCTATTGCTTGAACATGGAAGAGGAGTTCAATGATGAAAATCGGAATTCCAACATAGTTTATCCTGATTCTAAGGATCATATTGATATGAAAAGTGGAAACAGTGCCTCAGTGGACACTGTTTCATCCAGGATAAACCGACTGCAGGTTTTCCGTGACATAACGAGTCCATGAAGACCAGTTTCATTGAAGACTGTTAATAGCTTTAGCAGCTTTGGTATATGTCTATTCTTTTATTTTTGGGCTACTTTCATATTCTATTCTGTATACATTGTAAAGAAGTATATTGTAATTGAAGCACATATGATACATTCTTTCTGATTGAAGAAATTCTGAGTTGCAACAAATATACAAAGGAATTAGACATAATCATGTCTGACACTTGACTAAAGAGAATTAGGTAGTTTCGGCCCTTTAATTTTGTGACTTTTTTTGGTTCTACTTTTTCTAGGCTTAAGCATGATGGGATGGCCGATGCCCGATGGGGTATGGAGGTTAATTGGAAGACACTACTTAAGCATGCAAGCAAAGAGTTTGGAGAAATGAAATCAGCTATCGTATGTGTAGACTTGGCTTTGTTGCTAGTATGAGCAAACATGAATCGAGACCCACAAGAAGCTCCCAACTGTTCTTCAATATGATTAACACTACAGGGGTTATTTCTTTGGTTTTCGAACCATCACGGATCACCATATGATCTATCAAAATTTAAAAAATATATAATGCTAAACATTTAATTCAATAGTGATCTTACTTGAACAGGATCTGTTCTATAGAATCGTACCTTGGTATCCTTTAGCACAAAAAAAAATTCAATAACCATTGTCTTTTTTTTCTCTCTCTAAAATAAGCCTTTTGGATTCATATCTTATAAATAAAGAAAATAGACGTTGGGAGAGATTCATTCCAAATTCCAATAATATTCAACGTGACTCGACTCTAAATTAGCCGAGATTCAATTTGACTATATAATAGAGGGTTCTTAAAAAGAAAAAAATAACAGATGAATACGACGTATATCTAAAACTAAACAGAAAAAAAAAAGAAAAAGAGAACATATTTTGAATATGATATGAATAATGATTTTTCGAACATATTTTGTTATTATGATTTTTTTATGAACTTCATTATATCCGTTGATCATATTATGACTCAACTAATCTAAACCCAAAGCACGTGGAATCCTAAAGGACAATGATGGATAATGTTATGCTTATTGTTTGCTAATTTAATGTCTAATTAGTTTGTTTGTTTTTAGTTTAAAAAGTAGTATGCAATAATAATTGACAAAGTAGTTTTATTTCCCCCCGTGACTCATGTATGTGTAGACTTGGCTTTGTTGCTAGCTTGTATGAGTAAACATGAATTGAGATCCACAAGAAGCCCCCAACTGTTGTTCTATATGATTGACACTACAATTTAGGGTTATTTCTTTGCTTTTTGAATTATCAACGTATGATCTATCAAAATTTAATAATGCTAAACATTTAATTTAATAACCATCGTCTTTTTTTTCTCTAAAATAAACTTTTGGATTCATATCTTATGAATAAAGAAAATAGAAGTCGGGATAGATTCATTCCAAATTCCAATAATGTCCAACGCCGCTCGACTCTTAATTAGTTGAGTTTCAATTTGACTACCTAATAGAGGGTTCTTAAAAAGAAAAAAATTTAATAACAAATGAATGCGACATATATATAAAACTAAACAAAAAAGGAAAAGAGAACATATTTTGAATATAATATGAATAATGATTTTTTGAATATATTTTGTTATGATGATCTTTTTTGAACTTAATGATATCTTATGATCACATTATGCCTCAATTAATCTAAACCCGAATCACGTGGAATCCTAAAGAACAATGATGGATAAACTATGCTTGCTTATCGTTAGTTAATCTAATGTCTAATTACTTTGGGGTTTAACTAATCAATTTAATTTTTTTAATTTAAAAAGTAGTATGTAATAATAATTTGACAAAGTAGTTTTTTTTTTCCGTGACTCATGAAATAGTTTTTGACTTGGGTTCAACTCATGAAATAGTTCGCAAACTATCTTTTGAGCATACTCTAACCAGTGAAAGTGTGCCTTCACATTCAATCCGGAATCTTAAGGAAGAGTTTCAAGCTTCAAGTAATGGGAAGTCAAAGAATCTTGCAACTACAAAAACAAAATGCTCTGCCTTCTCTCTAAACACAAACACCCAATTCTTAAATTTTAAACCACCAAAATAGATTAAACAAACCTTTTTTTTTTCAAGAACTACCAAGAACACATGAAGAATCCTAATCCTAAAAACACAGCGCCGCCGCCCAAAACACCGCACCACCGCGCTTTAGTCACACCAAACGTCCGGCCAACCCCAGGAAAAATGTCACCTAGCTTCTTTTCTCCTTCTAAACACGAATCTAGCCTCAAAATCATCTAAATCCTCCTTGAAACCCCTAAATCAGATGAACCCGAAACTTTTCTTTTTTGCTAGATCTAGTTTTTTCATGGACTATGAACCCACCTAGTTTTTTTCATTTTTTATTCCTTGCTCTTCATAAGATCCTTTGTGTTGTCTAATCCTTGTTTTGCTTCCTTTATCCTTACTTCTCTGTTGTAATCCTTCCTTGGTTTTTGTTTTGTCTTCTAATTAATCCTTTTAGTGCTTGGCCAAAAAAAAAAATCCTTTTAGATGCGGTGGGTTTCTTTTCTTTTGTCTAGTTGTTTTTCTGTTCCACATCCTTTATTTCCCCTTGTTTTACCCATCAAGTATTTTCTTTAGAGAGTCTTAGTCTTTGGTTGGGATTGTTATCGACTTCAAAATTAGGTTTTCTGGTTACAATGTTTGGTATGAAAAAAGGGTTTCTGTCCAGTAAAGGCCAATCTGCTCACAGCAGTCATGATGACAAAGAAGACCACCTTAAGCAAGAGAAACTTCTCAAAAAACCAATCAATCATGATTTTGCTCCAACAAATGATGATTATTGGAGAGCTTTTCTGAAGACAGCTATGAAGATGATGAAGATGAAGATGAGAATATGAGTGAGGGAACCGATGAGGATATGAATGAGGGAACCGATGAAGTTGAAAGTCAGTCCATTTTTTCGTTTATGAGAGAATTAGAATTGTTTCAAGAAGTCTGTTTGGAAGAGATGGCTACTGAGTATCAGGAGAACTTGGGACCATCAATTTGCCCAGAAGGTACGAAACCTTCTTTTCAGAAAATACTGCAAAGGGTTGTGACAAGGTATTTCCCTGGTCTTATAAAAAATAATTCTTGTGGAATCATTGATTCAAAGATTAAAAAACTTGAAGACCATATTGCCGGTTTCAAAGGCGATACCCAAAAGCTGGAGGGTAATGTTGCTAGAATGGAAAATGAGAATAAATACTTGAAGCAAGAGAAATCAAGATGGACAAGTTTGGAGGCTGATTATCAAGCTTTGAAGACTAGAAATAAGCATTTGGAGGAAACCATCCAACATTTACAGGGAGAATATCAAACTCTTAAGAGAAGAAGTATAACAACAGATGGTAATGGTACTCTGGAGGACATCATACAAGATCTTGGAGCAAACATCAACAAGAAGCAAGAATTGGGGGAAAGTAAAACTCCTAAGCAAGTCCACCTCCTTAACTGTGAAAAGACATTCATGGCAGACAGGTTTGCTACTTTTTTACCTCATGATGATGAAAAATTGGTTTGGATCAAATTTAAGAAGGAAAAGAAAATCTTGGTTTGTCGTAATTGTGGACAACCTGGGCATCCAAGGTCTAGATGCAGATTTTTGACAAATAAAACTAATGGGTGTGGAAACCTTGCATACTTCTTGCATGTGCAACAAAGAGCCCAACCCCACAAATCAAGTGCCAGAAATCAAGATCCAGGAGGTGAAGATTTGGTGGAATAGGAATCAGTGACTTAAACTTCTTCTGTCCAAGAATCCCAAGTGTCAAGCAATGACAAACCTTCAGAAGATCTAATCAACTCGTCAAGCTCGTGCATAAGCCATGAACCAGTAGATGATGATGCCACAAGTCCTCCATCAAAATGCTTGGATCAGGTTTTTAAAGAGTACACATTTACTTCGGGTAAAAACACAAGGAACAAGTGGTGAGTAAGTTCCTTGTCAAAAATGTTCAAAGTAGTGGTACTGGTAAGTGTCAAAGGACTAGCAGGAAGACATGGACTGTTCGAGACAAGGAGGATAACAGGCTGTCTACATCGACTTTGAGGAAGAAACCAAAGGCGAAGAAGCATGTTGGAAGGAGGAAAACCAAACCCAAAAGAATCAATATTCAGCTGGGCAAAAGGAATGTTAGTTGCGACTTAGGTTCAACTTTTGTTTTGAGATTTCCTGATAAGAAGAGGCTTAAGATGGGAAAGCATTAAGGCACAAGAAGATAGGAGCAAATCTTCATTTCAAAACTTAAGTCAGCATTGAAGTTTTTGGCATCACCTCAAATCTTTGGCTCCTACTCCATGGTTATTCAGCATTCATGCTTCACTTGATGGTCACAAGCACTGATATCCTTTTATCTACAGTTTTAGATTGTTGATACTTGATCATCCTTACGTTTCCTTATGACGCTTTTATTTTATTTGGATGTGTTTATCCTTTGATTGTACTAACCTCTTTGTCTTAATAAATTATTTGCCTCGGTACCAAAAAAAAAGAATCTTGCAACTGGCAAAGTGGAAGAGGAAGTTCAGGAAGGATTATCTGGAGTTGTATTAACACAGCAAAGAAACACTTTGTTTTGTCTGAATACTAGAGATCAAGGAAGCGGAAGATGGGCAAAAGAATCTGCTGGCAGTTGGAAGCTATCATTCGAGGAGACTACAAACAAGTTTCATTGAATACTGTTAATAGCTTTAGCTTAGTACATGTCTATTCTTCGTCTTTTATTCTTTTACTTTTTGGCCACTTTCATCTTCTATTCTTTGTACATTATAAAGAAGGATATTGTAATTGAAACATATATGATATATCTTTGTGGTTGAAGAAATTCTGATTTAAGATTCAAGTGATGAAATAATGTCATATATAGTAGGTGACATAGAGGTACTAACGGTGCCCTATGATGCTCCAACTGTTCATTTTTCTTCAAGTATTGGTGGTTGAAATGTATTCAGTGGATACTGGATACAGGTAGAAAGGAATTAGACATAATCATGTGAGTCTGACACTCGATTATATCTAACGCTCATCTCTAAGTTTAAGTAATACTAACAATATAGCCCCCTAAGCACTAGAAGAGTTCCTCCTTGTTTGGGGTACAGTAAGTTTATATAAGAAATAATGTATCCCTGCTACCCTATTTATTCAAACATAGGATGAGTAGGTAACTAACTTCCCCATTGTAATTACATGTCCGTTACCAAACCTCTTTTTTTTTTTCCTTTTCTGGCTCTTAATACTTTCTGTGCTTTTCTGATGTTACATTTGTTTTGGTTTCTAGGATTTTTTAGTTGAACCTAGCTCTGGGTTTTAGACTAATTCTTTGGTTTTTAATCATGGTTTTTTTTTTCTATGTGTTTCATGGGACGTGGCATTTTAGGTGCACAATACTCCGTCAAAAAGACAAGATTCAGGCAATTGTCACGCATCTAGCAGATTTCCACCAAAGTTTCATGGACGAATACCGTGACTGAGTTTGAAAATACTGGCATGGAAAGAATTTAGAATAAGATGTGCTCTTTTCTTTTCGTATAGATACAAATGGACACAATGTTAATCTTTTCCTCTTTTCCTCTTTTCCTCTCTTTCTATTTAATGGAAAGGTAGACGTTGGCTTGTGTTACAAAGCTTTTACATTTTCGTGTCTTAATGAGAGAATGAGAAAACATCTGATTATCTTAAAAAAAAGAGTTTTATAACGATAAGATGATTCCAAAGAAGTTGGGCGAAAAGAGTATATGCCCTTATAAACTTGTACCAAGCTTCCAAGAAACTTGATGAAGGCTTCTATACTCAATTGAGCTAGTCGCTTGTCGTGCGTTGAGGCCGGTTACTTTTATATTTAGGTATAAAGGCATAAATATTAAATATATATAACTATATAAATTGGCAGTCTTTTCAGAACCGGACATGTTGAATCAGGAACTGTTTGGATGTTTGGTCCTAAAAGGTGTGGGAACTGTGGTCAGTTGAATTGGTCAATAACCGATCAAAAGGTGGTTGGATCGAATTCTGAAAGGGTTGAACCTGTTTTGATGGTTGGATTTTTTTTTTAAAATATAAGTGGTAGAACCGAATTCTGAAAGAGTTGAACCGGTTTATATGGTTGGAAAATTTTTAAAAAATATTTGATGGTGGTTGGTTTTAAACTCACGACCTTGTGTTTAGTAAAAACATGTTTTTGCCACTACACCCAATACTTTTGTGTTACTATATGTTTACCATATATATAATATTTAAATCGTAAAATATCAATTATCCTATAAAATGCATTTATACACCGGACTGGTCAGTTGAATCGGAATTGGGACATTTCACTGGTTCAATGGCTGATCCAGTTATAAAAACATTACAAAATGGGGACCACCTTTTCAGATGAATCAAAATCTGTGTCTGGGATTGGGGACCAATTTTTCTGATGAATCAAAATATGGGTTTGGGACAAAAATTTAACCAGACCCCACCAGGCTTGACAAATGCAAGAAGATGGATCAAAAGCATATTTGACATTTGGCCTATAAAATAATGTCAATCTCATATGCAACAATATTAGGGATTTAGTCCTACGAAATATATGTGTCTTAGACTCCTAGCCAAGGCAATAGTTAGTCTAGACTGAAATTATTGATTCATTGTTGTTAAACATTTGAGTGTTTGACCAAATTTCCATACTTCCAGTGTAAGGATAAAAATCTGACTACACATAACATAATTTACTCTGTTTCAATATTTAGTCCATTTTTGGTCTCTTGCTTGGTTTCATTAGGTGTCAAAGCAGCCAAGCAAGCGCATCAGAGCAAGGAGCCCATCATGTAGTTAGAGTAACCAAAGAAACATAGGAAAAGAGAGTGGGCAGCCTAAAAATGAGATTGACCAACCAAATCCAAAGGACATTTTTTTTTCTTTCTGCTTTTAAGCATCGTGACAGGCTGATAGTAGAACAAAATGGATTGAAGCTTCATGGGGCACAAAATGATGGACCAACTTTCATTAACTTAGATTTTGGTTTCACATTCACATTTAGTCCAGTTTATGCTGGAAGCTATCATTCGAGGAGACTACAAACAATGTGAAGAGGAGTTCAATGATGAAGTCTGAATTCCAACATATTTTATCTGATGCCAAGGATCATATTGAGAATATATGTTGGAAAATCTGAATTCCAACATATTTTATCCTGATGCTAAGAATCATATTGAGAATATAACTAGACAGCTTCAATCATTTGATATGACAAGTGGAAACAATGCCTCAGTGGACTGGGTTTCATCTAGGAGAGACCGAATGCAGGTTTATAAGTCCATGAAAACAAGTTTCATTAAATACTGTTAATAGCTTTAGCTTTACATGTCTATTCTTCGTCTTCTATTCTTTTACTTTTTGGCCACTTTCATCTTCTATTCTTTGTACATTGTAAAGAAGGATATTGTAATTGAAGCATATATGATATATTCTTTGTGGTTGAAGAAATTCTGATTTAAGATTCAAGTGATGAAATAATGCCATATATAGTAGGTGACATAGAGGTACTACCGGTGCCCTATGATGCTCCAACTGTTCATTTTTCTTCAAGTATTCGTGGCTGAAATGTATTCAGTGGATACTGGATAGAGGTAGAAAGGAATTAGACATAATCATGTCTGACACTCGATTATATCTAACGCTCACCTCTAAGTTTAAGTAATACTAACAATATAGCCCCGAGTTCCTCCTTGTTTGGGGTACAATAAGTTTATTTCTATGAGAAATAAGGCACCCCTGCTACCCTATTCAAACATAGGATGAGACATGTAACTAACTTTCCCATTGTAAATGTAATTACCCAAATATAGGGGACATCCGAAGCTTGTAATCCTGTACTTGGCACATATTCGATGGATAATAATAATAATATATAAATAAAAGTTGAAAAAAACATGGAATAAATTAACCTCCCGGTATGATGCCAAAAAAAAAAAACCTCCCGGTATCCGATAGTAACATTGGACCTTGACTAATTTGGAATATAACCACCGGATTGGGATAAGCTCTCTCAAATCTCACTACCTATTTTCTCCATTCACAAGGGTCCGACTCCAGTCCAATACACCCCCTATCCAATACTTTCCAATACTAGCTTGGATTATTGACATGAGGTTAATTAAATTCTATTGGACAAAATCAAAAGTTCGCTTTTTTTTTTTATTTAAGCCACACTTGCACCGTTAACTTCCTTCTCTTCTTCTACTCAAGATAATAATGGCGGACGCAGATGCTGAATTTTTTGTCTTCACCGAGTATTGCTTGATCTTATTCCCGAGATAATAGAGATGGAATTTGTAAGATGGATTCTCGTCTTTTAAATTCAAACTTAGACTCAACGAATCAATCTTATAAGCCTGCAGGAATTTTTTACAAACCATCGAATTCTTTTTCACAGTTAACTCTTTCTCTTTCCCTTACCTTCCATATTACTCTCGAATAATTGCATTTGCATACATAAAAAGTAGGCTAGTCATGATTTATGTAAACAAACCTTCCTTACAAACACCAAAGCCCAAGCCAAATTTATGCTGATTTGAATCTACAACAGATCTACAATATTTATTATAAGGAGGATTTTAATCAATCGATTTAAACTAGCTAAAAAATGAAAAAACTATTGGATGGCATATGGAGTTAATCAACGGAATGGAAGCAATGGTAGATATGAGAAATTTAAGGCAAAGAAAAAAGAGGAATGGTGCTGGATTAGATATGTCAGCGACTTAAATCTAAAAAAGCGAACTTTAGATCTTGTCCATTAAAATTTAATTAGCCACATGTCAATAATCCAAGCTAGTATTGGACAAGGGGTGTATTGGACGGGAGCCGGACCCAATACTCATTATTGTTTAAAGTTCTATGACTAATCTACTATTTTGCCCCCTAAACTTGTAGCGTTTAGACATTTTGCCCCCGAACTTCAATCTTGGACATTTTGCCCCCTCAACCTAACGGCTCCGTTAAGTCGCTGACGTGGCATTGCCACGTGGCACAAAAATTCCATGTGGCATTGCCACGTCAGCGGTTTGGTCCAACGTGGCATTGCCACGTCAGTGACTTAACGGATCCGTTAGGTTGATGGGGCAAAACGTCCCAAAATTGAAGTTCAGGGGGCAAAATGTCCAAGATTGAAGTTCGGGGGACAAAACGTCTAGACGCTACAAGTTCAAGGGACAAAATGGTTGTTTAGTCAAAGTTCTATTGACAACTCTTAGTATATAACTTAGAAGGACTTAATTGAAAAAATTTTGAACAGTAAGAGATTAATTTTAGGTGCAACAGAGAGATAGAGGTCCATTTAGGTATTTTAGCAGCAGCTATCGCTGGTTGGAGGAGGCTTGGAGAGCTCATCATTAGTCACCCACCTGGTACCGCCACAAAGAAGATACTCTATCTCTGTCTGCCACGTAAGCATACCTAAAGTTGTAAATATTTCAAATATTAAGGGCCAATCCATAATTTCATCTAATTATCCCGCGTCACTCGTAAGCCTACAGAGAAAGTTAAAGTGCTTCTCTATCTGAAAACTCACTCTTAACAAAAATTCGGCCAATTTTTTTGGAGAAAATTTGGGATCTCAAACAGAGAGTGGGAAGAGAGAATGAATCGCCACCACGATCCTAACCCTTTTGACGAAGAAGAAGTCGAAGTCAATCCATTTTCGGTATTAAATCTCTTTTTCTTTTTCGGTGTTCTTTTGTTTCTCTTCTCAGATCTGGATTTTTGTCCTGTTTACGTGTACGATCGTATTGTTTTGGGTTTTACTTACGTCATTTTTAATGTGTAGTTTGGGGATTAGGTTTCGGGAATACTAGATCTGAAAAGTCTGCTTGCTAAAATGTTCGGGAGATTAAGTGGCCTTTAATTTTCGAATTTCGTGTTTGTTTTTCGGGTTTTTGCTAATGGTTTATATTACTATTCTGAGAATTTCGGTGTTTAATTTTTTGTAAAATGGTAATTTTTTGGACCTTATTATGTGCTACTTCAAATTAAACTGTTTTCCCCATATATATTGTTAAATTTTGTTTAAAACAAAAGACAAAGGCAATGTGATAAATGAACTGTAGGGTCAATCTGGATGCCGCAATTGTTATGTAATTTCATAAACCTGATAATTATTTAAAGTAGTGATATATTTACTGTAGTTTAATATATAAGCTGTTAGCCACTTGTGACTGTGAAGTCTTGCCCTTTTTTTTTTTTTATAAGTTTATGCTGTTTTGAGTGCTTAGCTCTGGAAAATAAAGGTTTAATCTGCCATGATTCATGTTGTTATCTGTTTGCGCATTGAATTTAAATATATTTCATTGTAATGTTTGGGTCACTTAATTTGAGTTATTGCAGAATGGTGGTGCTGTCGCTCCTGCACGACCATTGGCATCGGAACCTCTGGGTTTTGGGCAGAAACATGATGCTACAGTGGATATTCCTCTTGATAATATGAATGTAATGGAATTTCTATTCTTTTTACCATTTCTATAGTTTGAATACACATAGGATGACTGCTTACTTTGTTGTACTGTTGATGTTGATTACAGGATCCAAAGAAAAAAGAAAAGGAGCTTGCAGCATGGGAAGCTGATCTCAAAAGAAGGGAAAAGGTTATTTTTGACTTGGTGCTAGTTTAGAAGTGTCAATTACTTTCCTTCCTTTTCGCTGTTACATAAAGACTTATCAACTCAATATATCTTTTAATGGCTCCTTTCTTATACACTGCATTATGTGATCTTATCTTTGCCTTTGGCTTGAGTTTGCTATTCAGCCTTTTTCTTTTCTTATTTGATTTTTCAGGACATAAAGCGGAGGGAAGATGCTGTTTCCCAAGGTAAGAGAATGGGAGCACAATGCTGTTTACCTTATACTTCCCTTTCAAGTTTTCTGTTAAGGTGCTAAATTGTCCCTCTTTTTCATTATGGATACCAGCTGGTGTTCCTGCTGATGATAAAAACTGGCCACCATTTTTCCCAATCATCCATCATGATATAGCTAAGGAGATACCGGTTCACGCTCAGAAGCTGCAATATCTTGCATTTGCAAGTTGGCTAGGTATGGAGGGTTGTCTTTCCACTCTGTATTTGTGGCTGTTTCTCTACCAATTCTCTCTTTTTAATGTTTATAGTTGAGGTTTTTATATGAAAGACTCTTGTTGATTTTATGGGTATAAATAAATCGTTTTCTCTTTTTATTTTTTAACCAGTTTAATCCTCAAGTGGTGTGGTATCTGTCAAATTGGTCTTTCCAAGTCTGAGGTTTCATTGATATTTGTTTGGATGTGAAGTAATGGATTCAAAGTAGTGTGTGTGTGTGTGTGTTAATAGAAATGGAAAAACCTAACTCTCCTTTAGTAATTATAGTTTGAAAATTTCTAACAGTATTGGTGATAGTAGAAAACTTTACACCTTCTCGACCACTTCCTTTTGTTGATAATGACTGACATACCTTAATTTTTATTATTTCAGGCATAGTTCTCTGTCTTGTGTTTAATGTTGTTTCAGTGATTGTATGCTGGATTCAGGGTGGTGGTAAGTATTTTTGAAGTTTTGGATATTTACTATTTGTTGTAAAATAGAATTATATTCTAACCTTGTCCATTTACTATAGGTGTTAAAATTTTTTTCCTTGCCGTAATCTACATGCTACTTGGATGTCCAATTTCATATGTGTTGTGGTACAGACCTCTCTATCGAGCAATGAGGTAAACATATTAGTGATTGGTTCAGGGCTTCTATTTGTAGAATGAAATGGAAGTAGGAAAAGTTTGGGGGTGCTGATGGTTGTTCTTCTGGGTTGTTTCACCTTGCAGGACTGATAGTGCCTTGAATTTTGGTTGGTTTTTCATGTTCTACCTGGTGAGTTTAGTTATGATAAGCTGAGGTTTGATTAGTTTCTGGTTGATTTCTGTTTAACCTGATTATTTGCTTTGTGTAGCTGCACATTGGGTTTTGCATATTTGCTGCAATAGCTCCTCCTGTTGTCTTCCATGGGAAGTCATTGACGTAAGTTCCTCATTCCCTTATTTGTAGCAGGACTTTAGTTTGCAAATTTGTCGGTTGCTGAAGCAATTTAGTACATTTTACCTTATCATAGAAGCATGTTTAAAAAATGAGGTTGTCTTAGTAGAAATCCAAGCCTTTTTAGCTGCTGTTGTTGACACTGCTAGCGTCTAGGAAGGAGACTAAAGAACTGTTATTTCAGTTTTGCCTCATCAAAATGCACATCAGCTGTTGCAATGTTCTTTTGATTGTATCTATTGATCCCTTTATCAGAGAATCACACTTTAACCTTGTATTTGATGGTAAATCTAATTTCCTATTGTCTCGAATTGCAGTGGTATCCTTGCGGCATTCGATGTTATCTCTGATCATATGTTGGCTGGGGTAAGTTGTATTTCGTATGTGTGTTGGTACAAGTTATCTCTTATCAACAGCAAGTTTTAGGAATATAAGGATGTTTATCATTCTCTCCATCTGAAATTGTTTTGTTTTGTTTTGTTTTGTTTTGTTCTGTTTCTTTTTTTTTTTTTCAATAAACTAATTTATAATTTAATGATTTTGTACAATTGTTTGGAATATGTACTTGGATGCTTTTGCTGCAATAGAATCTGACATTTGTTGAGCTTTTAACTGATTTGCTTGTCCCTTAACAGATATTCTACTTTGTTGGTTTTGGGCTGTTTTGCTTGGAGTCACTGTTAAGCCTGTGGGTTCTTCAGGTTAGAGACATGAGATGAGATAATATATGATGAGGTGGTAAAGTTGATATCAGTTGGCAATTGGCATGTTGACTAAGTTTTGCCTGATTGTTTTTGTTGGTGCAGAAAATATACTTGTACTTTAGGGGGAACAAGTGAGAAATGAAGTGAGGCTGGGGGTGGGTCCTACTCCTACTCCTATGTTTGTGGATTTTTGGTCATGCCTTCCACCACGTAACATGGTAGTTTATATTTAGTATATACTATAATATTGTTATTGTATGTATGTATACCCTTTATTATGATATATATTATTTTATATATTTTCATGGGTTGATACAATGGATTTGTGTGTTGAGTAGAATTCTAGGAAATTACAGTTTTACTTTGTTTCAGGGTGTTCTTTCTTTAACCAATTTCCAATTCTTTATCATGGCAACCATGTAATATTTCATTTCTTTATTTGCGTAATTGAATTTTCTTTTGGGTACCGAATTTAGGTTTATTAATTAAGCATTAACGGCCGAGGCCGAGGCCGAGGCCGAGGCTGAGGCTGAGGCTGAGGCTGAGGCTGAGGCTGAGGCTGAGGCTGAGGCTGAGGTGGTGTAAGTGTTGCCCTGCACTCCCTCAAGAGCTTATTGCCTGCATACCAGGGGAGGGGAGGGGACTATACCTACGTGGTAGATGAGATGATAAGAAAACCTTTTGTCTGATTTGTTTCCAAAACAGCATGCCATGCCATTAATAAACAAGTTAGACAATATAATAATCTAACCAGAAAAGAAAAGGGCATATTATTATCACATAAAATAGGCTTTACCACGATTGTCGGGGATTTTGAGATTAGCCATCTCATTTATCTCCTTGATATGAATTATTATGAAAGAATAGATATAACCAGAAGTTTGCGGCTTTTCTCTTGAATTATGATTCGTAAAACTTCAACTTCTGAAGCTATATTTACCCACTTATGTTTTTGAGGCGAATTTCTCTTTATCAGCCTCCTGGAATATCTAGAATTCGGCTTGAATATGAATATAGAGGAATACCACATTGGTTTCAAATTGGACAGGTAAATGTCATCTATACTAACTATAATGTCAAAACCTGAGTTTGTCTCACGAGTTAATTCGGAGACAAATTCAGTTTTTTAAAAATTCAAAATAAAATAAAAACTACCCATTTTAGATAAAAACTACTCATTATAGGATAAATATAATATTTGAATTTATTTATATCATTTTAAAGAAACTACCTATTGAAAATAAAAACTGTCATAAATCACTTACGTAGTGAGTGCCCTGTGTCTTGTTCATATTAAGGGAACAAAAATATACATGATTTAGTACTGCAAATAAATGGAACCTATAGCAATTAACAAAGTTAAGATATGTTGGAAAATGAACATTTATTTACTACATAGAATTGAACAACATAATCAATTGGTTAACCATCATTCAACAGCAATTAAACTGCCAGTACTCATCGCCTCAATTTTACAACTAAAAGTAGCTAGTCAAACCTAAATGCTACTACCACATATTAATAAACTATAAAAAGGAGCTAGGAGTAATCAGGGTATGGTTCATTCTAGAGAGGTAGTAGAATTACCTCACAGGTGACTTCCATGTTTTTGACCTAGTGGCAGAGAGGTTGAGGAAGTCATGGAAGGGTGTGGGCTTTGAGCCCTGCCTTCCCCATTCCCCTCCTTGTAAACCCCCCCCCCTCCCCCCCCCCCCCCTCATAGCTCTGCCCAGGTGAGTGAATTATACTCATTCTAAGGAAACTTCAGGTTACACGAATCAAGAGCACAACCATGATGAAAATACATGTCATGAAAAAGATCAGAAGCCATTGGAAACATGTAGTTTTAGAGGTTTCTGAATATATCTTCATGGCACGGTCATTAGCATGCCCAGTGCGAGAAAGACTATCCTCAACAGCCTTCTCTGTGGAATCAAGTAGCTGCAATACAACATAATCAGTTTATTAAGAAATTAAGAACAGCAACAAACAGTTATAAAAACTAAAGCCGATCTTACAAAGCAAGATAGTATTCACACATATTACAGGTATATGAATATGAAAACATGAAAACCAAATGCTCCTTTTGTTGAACCAAAAATTTATAGGAGATGCATCAACTTGGCAAAATTCCGCATTTGGACTTCTGATTTCATAATACTGTAACCTAGAGAAGCTTACATTCCAAGATTTAATGGCTTAAATATGAAAACATCGCTTCAAACATGTCATGTCTTATGAAGAGTGGACAATTAATGTAAAGAGCAATGGAATGCTTTAATGGTGTACAAGTCAACTTTACTTTTTCAGTGTTTTCCAAGGACTGGCTCATCATGAGACTACTCTCTTTAAGTTGCCGTGCCAACCCAACCATTTCATCTGTTAAATCCTCCTGAAGCTTTCTGTTTTTGAGGACAATAAAAATTATGACCATTAGTAGCAACATTAACCCAAATAACATGGAGATAAACTTCGGGCAGTATAAACATTCAACCTATTGCCACTAAAACATATATATAAGACATAACAAGTATAATACCCAATGAGCCAATCACTGGCTCATCATATTTGCAGTTCCCTCAGGCAGAAATATTTGTAATTTAATCTTCAATAAATGTAGACTGTATCTTGGACAAAGGAGAACTGACTCAAAGAAAAGAAACAATAGGCATGGCTATGTCAAATTTTACCTGTGCTTCTCTATGTGCATTTGTGCTGCAGCATCCAGTTTGACAGGGTCTGATGTCCCAGCCTCAGCGTTGTCGCGAGTTTCATCTTTGAAGCTTGAGGTAGGCCTGTTGCATGCATAAAGCAATCAAAGCAAAACTTTTGATAAAAATTAAAATAACAATAGAGGGCATATTCAAGAGCTAAAGTGGATCACAGTTATTCTCAATACTTGAAATTCACTTACACAACTCTCCTTCTTAATCCTGGAGATGACGGTGCGTGGTTTTCTACATCTGATTGAGGGCTCTGTTTAAAAGAGTTACTTGTTGTGGCAGGCTCTTGGGATACCTTAACCGTGGGCTGGAAATTAGGCATATATATAAAAGAATGTTACGAAAATGAGAACCTCTATAGTCTATACATAAGAATCAGGAGTCAACGCACAAACATGGACAATCACAAAGTACGATCTAATGCAGCCATGGAAGAAAATGACTTTATTGCTTCCACATTTATAATTTCAGCAATCAGCACTAGAATTTTAAAGTGTTCTCTTTAGCAGACTTTGGGTTCAAAGAACAGCCAAACATACCAGTTTGGCAGATAATTCTGAAGCAATATTCTCAATCTTCTCTGAATAGTCATTGATCACAGCCTTTGAAACTCTGGGGAAGAAACCAAACCAAACCCGAACTCGAAAAAATTATTAAGCTATCATATATGACAATAACTATTGGGATTTGTTGCATAAAAGAAGCAGATAGGAATCAACTATCAAAATTCAATAAGACAAACAAAATTCATATAATGGGAAGAAAAAGAAAAACCTTGGTAAGCCATCTGGGGTTCTCTCTTCAGCTAATTTTTCTAATAATTCTCGTAAAGTAGCAACATACTGCACAAACAAAGTTGAATTCTTTACATCATTCCTAAATTCAAGCGGGGAAAAAAAATCCCAAATGATTAATAAAGAGAGATGAAAAATACGTGTATGAGTTTAGAAGGGTTTTGTTGTTGAGGTGCAGCTGCGAGTAACCTCCGCAAATTGATTTGTGTTTTACTCATTCCCATCTTCATGCCCTGCCCTGCCCTGCCCTGCCCTGCTCTGCGTGTAAATTTAACCAATTTATTGGAGTATTTTTTTTTCTGTAAATAAAATAAACCATAATCAAAATCAACAGTACGAAGAAAGAAACAAATTGAAGAAGAGATTTTTCACACCTTGTTTTCTCAATTAGAAGGAATCTGATTAATCGAAAGATAGATCCAAATCCAAACGAACTAAAATATAGAAATGATGAAGAAGGCAGAGTTGAGGAGAAACACAGAGAGGAAGGAGCAAAGGAATTTTTTACTTCGAGAAAAGAGAAAGAAAAGGCAAGTTTTTATATACACGTGTAATTAACCCATTTGTTGGAGGATATTTTTGTAATTAATGCGAAGCTCGTTTTCGCTTTCAGGGCTGACTTGTGTCCATCTCTCGCGTCAGTTTCCCTCTGCCACACACTGCGACTTATAATTGAGTGAAGAGCGGCAGCTCTCGGCAGTCGCTGTCCATCGGTCACCCACCTGGTAATAATCTTATTTGACAACTCCTTTATTTTATCATGAAATCTTGTTTCATGTTTATAATTCTGAAAATACGGTTGATATATCCCATAGATTAATCTGAGTTGAAGGTGGTTATGGATTCTCAGCTTCTACTTCGATTGAACCGCACCACCAATCTTTCTCTTAAACCTTTACACTCTCCTCGTTTTCGTTCCTGCACTTCCCCCACTTTCCTCCCTTTTTCATCACTTCCTTTTCCTAGAGGTACTTTTTAACCTTTCCCTTTTTACATTTCTCAAAATGCTGCTACTTTTTCTTGTTGATATGATATATGCTATAATGTGAAAAATGATTGATTCAAAACATTTATGTTGATTGCAGGATTGGGTTGTAAGAGAATTAGGTGTGCAATGAAGTCTTATAAGTTATCAGAACTTAGTCATGGTGAGGTTGAGAGCTTGAAGGCTCGTCCTCGCATTGATTTTTCTTCCATATTTGGCATAGTGAGTCTATCTTGTCTTTCCTGTATCACCCATTACTCCATCCATCACCCTTGCTACCTTTTAATGTTTACATATGCTGTGCTTTCCAGGTCCAGCCAATAGTTGATGATGTTCGTGGCAGAGGCGATGCTGCAGTTAAAGTGTCAGTGCTGCTTTCATTCTTTACTTACTTTTTTTTGGTCTGAGCATTTTCTGTAATGTGGTTATACTTATGTATATAATTCTTTTGCAGTTATACTGAAAAGTTTGATAAAGTTAAGCTAGAGAAAATTGTTGAAAATGTTTCCGAGCTTCCTTATCCTGAGGTGCTCATTTTGAAGTATTCTCTTCAGATTTCATTCAAGTCTGTTTATTGAGCTTATGTTGCCTCCTTTGTCTTGTTATGCTGCCACGTCTCAGCTTGATCCAACTGTTAAAAAGGCCTTTGATGTTGCATACGACAACATATACTCATTTCATCTTGCCCAAAAGTCATCAGAGAAAAGTGTTGAGAACATGAAAGTAAGTCTTAATGTTTCTGCTTTATTATTGCATCTTAGTTTGTATAGTGCAGATTATTAACATCATAGAACTCTGAGAAGGGTGTTAGATGCAAAAGGGTTGCTAGGAGTATTGGCTCTGTTGGCCTTTATGTACCAGGGGGAACTGCTGTTTTGCCTTCAACTGCTCTAATGCTTTCTGTTGTAAGTAGACAAACAGATTTTATGTTTAGTTCTCTTATCTATTTAACTATTGATCTATATAGGGTGTCTGACAATTGGTTTATTCCTTACTCCAGCCTGCTCAAATTGCTGGATGTAAAACTGTTGTACTAGCAACGCCCCCAGGCCAAGATGGTAGCATATGTAAGGTATTTTTGTTTCTTTCTTATATTGAAATAACATATAAAGAGACTAGTTATGGAGAGCTGATCAATATTTTCTATTAGGAGGTACTTTATTGTGCCAAGAAGGCTGGCGTGACTCACATTCTTAAAGCTGGTGGAGCTCAGGTATGAAAGGATAAAAAGATAAGCTCGCACATTTTGCATGCTGCATTTATCACTGTTCTTTATATCAGGTCAATGATTTTTGTTTAAACCGAACTTTGTAGGCCATTTCTGCCATGGCATGGGGCACAGAATCTTGCCCAAAGGTAACGATTTCTTATAAATATTTTCTTAGTTATTGAAAAGATAAAAGAACATTTTGTTGAAGACTTATACTGGGTGATTTTTCTTGTGTGTCCTATTTATAATTTAGTTATTTAAGACTAATATTATTTTCTTTTGTGCTTAATTGATAGATGCAATTCTATTATATGTTCTTACTATGAAATCTCTACCTTGAGTTTTGTTCATTGCATTTCTCTATATGACTAAATTATGTTTATGTATTGTTGTCATCCCAAGTAGCTGGGGTATTGCCCAAGAAGCCTTCAGTTAATAATTTTGAGTGATAATTTAATTAACTTTACACAAATAGAGATCCTCATAAAAACTTGACATGCACAGTGATCCTTTAACAACTTTCTGTTGTTCTCTCCTTGTTTCTGTGTGAGGATAATGTTAATAAGATAGCTCATATTCTGATTTCAAGTGAAGGATGCTGAATGTCATCAATCAAGAAAGTAATATTAACAATCAGAAAGCTATGCATTAAATTGTATAAAATCAGAAAGTTATACACGATTTTTATGGTCCATTTATCTACCATTTGAGCATGTATACCAGACTAAGAGGTTGACTTTGTACCCTATATCAAAGTAATTCCTCATCGGTTGATGAGCTAGCTGTTCAAGACTTCGAATATGATTAGTCATTGAAGGCATGACAACTCTGACAAAATAGTATATCTTTGGTGGAAAAAAAAAGATTTGATTTATCATGACAAGAACTATTTCAGCTTTTTGTTGATGTTAAAGATTTTTCCTTCATCGCAGGTTGAGAAAATTTTTGGACCTGGAAATCAGTATGTAACAGCTGCCAAGATGATACTCCAAGTACGTTCCGTTTACTTGCTTTTAGGATTTGTACTTAAGTTTGATCCCATTGAATAAGCCTAAAAATGCATTTTTCCTCTATTCTATCTAGCTATACCTTATGTTCCAATTTCCTCGCAGAATAGTGAGGCTATGATATCTATTGACATGCCAGCTGGCCCTTCAGAAGTTTTGGTTATTGCTGACAAACATGCCAGTCCTGTACATATAGCTGCAGATTTGCTATCCCAGGTTTTCACTTGTTTTTCTCTTTTGTTGTAGCTAACCCCACCCCCCTCTTTTTTAACTTAAATTTTATCTCTAAGTTGTTTGTCAATATTTATCTTTTCTTTACTGGTGGGTGGTTAAGAGCTCAATTTTTCTAGTTCAATGAAGCATTACATCAGGAGAGCATAGCCTTCAAATTTACATGATTCGTAAAGCAAATTCAGGTTAATAGCTTTATTAATCAACAAGATTTTCTTTTGGCCTTCATCAAGAAGTTTTCAATTTCATGAGTTTTACTTTTAGTTTTTCATTTTAAAATGGAGGGTTATTTCTGAAAACAAAAGCTTGTTGAGTTCTATTGTCAAAATATATACATATATAAAGTAAAGTATTGATATTAGCTGGTTGCATTTATGTCCCCAAGGAATGTGTCACTGGTTAAAGTTAGGATTCCAGTTTGTAACTATTTGGAAGGGAGGGTAAGGGTATTGATGAATGGAACAGGGTTTGCCTCCATCTAACATAAACTTACAGATCCTGCTTTAACGGGACCTGATCTATACAGTGATAAAATTTGCTATTTTCAGGCTGAGCATGGCCCAGATAGCCAGGTTGTTCTTGTAATAGCTGGTGATGGTGTGGATCTTAAAGCTATCAAGGACGAAATTAGTAAACAGTGCCAAAGCCTTCCAAGGGGAGATTTTGCCTCAAAAGCATTGAGCCATAGTTTCATTGTGTTTGCTCGTGATATGGTTGAGGTTAGTGTTCATTTTCCTGTCCCAGTGTTTGTAGCTCAAATAAATCCTCTTTGATTCAACTTGTGTGCAATAACTTTAGATGCTGAACTAAGCGTTTGATAACATGTCTATAATGCATCAAGCTTGGGAATGTGTTAAGCCCTGCTTTCCTTGTAGATGTAACTGTCAGAAGTTTACGTTTTTCCTATTTTGGGGTTTATTTCTAATCTGGTTTGTCCAATCTTACAATTTAAGCATGGAAAATATCTTGTATTCTGTTTTATGGAATTTATCATGATCTTTTTTCTTTAGGCAATTTCCTTCTCAAATTTGTATGCACCAGAGCACCTGATCATCAATGTGAAGGATGCAGAAAAATGGGAGGGTTTTGTTGAGAATGCTGGTAATGTCTAAACTTTCGGCTTTTATACAAGTCTATTGCTCCTATATCATTTTTTCCCCTCCCTCTTCATTTTTTTTTTTGGAATTATAGCAAGTTTCTTCTTGTCATAATAACCACTGCAGTGTAAACATAGCTGTTAATTTCCAGCTTGATTAATCGCTGTTATGTTCTAGGCTCTTGTATGCTGATGTAAATCTTCAATATGCTACAATCTAATTTGTTGGCTCTGCAACTAGTATCATTACATTTGTTGGATTTTAAACTTTCTGGTGCCAAATAATATTTATTGAGCTTGATGGCCGATTTTCGTAAAGTGCTTACCCTTTCTTCCTGCAGGTTCTGTGTTTCTAGGGCAGTGGACACCAGAGAGTGTTGGAGACTATGCAAGTGGGACTAACCATGTTCTTCCAACATATGGCTATGCAAGGATGTACGGTGGGGTGTCTCTCGACTCTTTCCTCAAGTACATAACAGTACAATCTCTGACAGAGGAAGGCCTAAGAAACCTTGGCCCGTATGTGGCCACCATGGCTGAAGTTGAGGGGCTGGATGCTCATAAACGAGCTGTGACTCTAAGACTTGAAGATATTGAGGCTAAACATGCTTCGAGTGTGAGATGATGCATGTCAAACAAACCTGGTGCTGTTTTATCTTGTTATGATGGAGCAACAGTTTTCTCTTGCTGCAGTTTTTTGATTGTTGTACTGTAACATATATCCCCGTAGCACGGCTATGCAGGCAGTTCATAGATGTGGGTCTAGTCTTGATTTAGAATTTGATAGCATGATACCAAAGAAACTTATAGAGGGGCACCATTGCTCTGATAAATTAAGTATTAGCTTTGAAATCTGGGGAAAACAAGAAGGATGTTTAGACCCTTATGACAATAGGGGAGCTTTCTGCGGAAAAACATTGCTGTTGAAATGTGCAATATTACCTTGACTTCAATTATTTCACTGCTTTAATAACATGCTGCACTGTATTGAATCCAGTATGTTACGAATGTTAATGATCTGATATACTCGAGCCTTATTTTGAGCTCAGTGTCTTAGGATCCCACCGTTGAGACAGGGAACTCTTCATTCCGCTGGTTGAGAGAAAATGAACCTAACCCAATCCCAAATTCACATCACATCTACTCTACTCTTGCATTTTCATTTATGATGTCTAATTTGACTAAAAACACCGAAAAAAAAAAACAAAGATAAAACCACCTATATAGGTAATAGTCGGAGGAAAGCTAATGATGAAGTTGATCTTGTATATATATTTGGATCACTCAGTAATACAGCTCTCAAATCTGGTTCTGAAGAGACATTACTCGGGATTGGAATCTTGGTCATTAGAACCATTCATATGAAGGAAAAAGTGTAGGGAAAGAATTTTCTTCGATCAACAGGTGAGCTACAAACTAATATGTTCGATAATGAACTACAGCCATTAAATTAAGCCAAAATTTTTATCCATTTCTCCTTTCTCCCTACCAAAGACCCAAGAGTCTAATACTCTACCAACAAGCCACGCGACTGTTGGCTGAAGTTGCTTGGCCATGTAGAAATCTGTGCCTAGTTTCGTTTATCTTTGCTTCGAATGACCATTGTACCCAACAAGAAAAGACTAGGTTGTAAAAGCAAGGCACCATATGAAGTAAAATTTCCCTTAGCTGCTCATAATGAATCAAAATTCACCATAATATAAAATTACATATTCCCTAGCACGATTCAAATGTACAAACAACTCAAACAATGAATTTTTGTATTGATTCTATAGTACAACACAACTTACAGGAGAACGATCACTGACAAAGTAAGATTTGCAGGGCTTCAACTCTAGATGACAAACCAAAATGCTTTCCCCTTTCATCTTCTCAAATTCAATTTGGCACGCCGTTCCTCGTATGATGCTGGGTGTGACAGGTAGAGGAGAAAAAAACACAAGCAATTGGGTTTAGGCCATGTCAACTGGCAAAAGTTCAAGAAATCCAAAAAAAAATTCCTGCTGCATTGCACAGAGTTAAAAAGAAATTCAATGGTTTTACATATATTATGTAGAAAATCTAGTGAAACAGGCCAGCATAAACCTTTTTTGAAAACGCATAGAAGTTTCAGTTGCTCAGGAAAGAGGACGCCGACAGGTTCAATGCATTTTATTAAGACAAATAAGACAGTTGTCTAGGTTGATGTTCTGGAGTTTGCCGCAACACATCCACCATAAAAAATTTACATAATAATGCATCAAGTTTCTATACTCTATCCCTCATTTTAAAAATGACACCATTATGCATCCATAGGGCAAATAGAAAGTAGAAGAGGTAGCCTGCACTTAGAAGCATTTCATTAGTGACTAACCAGTATGACACAAGGTTATGGGGAGTCGTACATTAGTGACTAACCACTTGCAAATGTCAGCAAAGGTTATGGGGCCTTGTACATTAGAAGCATTCACTTCTTCCAAAACAGACATCTTAATGATAATCAGCAAGGCTAATTAAGATGATGGTCAATAATTATTATGAAACTATTTTCATCATGGAAAGCAGTCAAGCAAACATATGAGGTATAATTTGAACAAACTCATCCACAGGCCAAACTTAAAATATTCCTGGACAATCTTTTCTTTTGGCAGTATTAGATGCATTTAGTGACACCTCTGAACATCCATGAATAAGAACAACAGCACGATAACTTCATCTATGAATATTATGCATTTTATAGCCTGAAATTTAATGAATACTCAATGTTGAGCAGCACTTACGTTCAGTTGGCCGGGACAAGAGAGGAACATGGGAAGCCACCTTCTTGATTGTTCCCTTATTCAGTAAGTTTTGGTCTGAAAAATTCAAAGCTCTGTTAGCAATACAGATTGAGATAGATAAATAGAAAAGCAAGACTTTGATCGAAAATGATTTGGTAGAAACTTGTGTCAGCACCATTTGCTAAAGGCAAGCAGCTTCTAACTGCCTCCCTGTAAATTGCAGATTGAAGCTGGTATGCTCGGCATTCATTATCCAAGTGTATGCGTAATGCTTGCCCAGAATCTACACATAAAAGCCTTGGGTAATTAACATAGTTTAAGCGTAAATGGATGCTGTTTACCAATTTGGCAACTGTGAGTAATATATGGATTCATATTGCAAACTTTTTACCCCTCTGAATCAGAGCAAATAGTATGATATGAAGTCCATCTTCAGTATGAAGTACCTGATGAGCAAATAAACTTGACATCTTCAAATTCACAGGATTGAAGGACCAACGGTATTTCTGGAGCCATGGCATACTGAGGTTTTCTTGGTGTCTTCTGAGTGTCCAGTAAAGCATCTATCACCTACAAAAAATTGACTGATTGATCACTTGACAGGAATGTGACTTATACAGAGTCAGAGAATAAAGATGCATCGCCAATACCTTAGAAAGGATTCAACAGATTTAAGCATCTATTTATCAAGTTACCATGCTTGAAGATCATATTAAAGCAACAAAGCATTCTAACAAGATCCAGGAGATGATTTCCATATCCATTACTTATGCCAAGAGTTATAACTCAAAAAAGGTTGTGCCAATTCGTATTCATGATTTTATGATAGTTTATAGAATTAGAAGGGGAAAAAAAACTAATGAGAAACTGAATTGAAATAAATTCAGAAAGCTCTTCTTCATCAAGTAATTTCACCACCATGGGAATAAGTGATTTATGCCACTATCATATGCCACAGCAAACCTGCCGTTGAAATTGAGGCAAAAAAATGCCATATTTATATTTTAAATTGGCCATCATGTATCAGGGCAGTCAATGTCAGAAAAATAGGATGTTTGAAGGAATAATATTTCATTCTGGTGTCTGTTGAATTCCATCTCTAACCTAGCCAGACAGATTAACTAAAACTGAAAATGAATAGGTAAAGATAACCGTCACGCACATCAACTGATTCGAGACCTTGGCCAATCATAAATAGTACAGCAACCATGCACCGCACCTGATGCCATAGGAAAGCACTACCTTTAACTCTAATTTCACAAAGCTCATTGCCTTCAAACCTGAAAGTACCAGTAGATTATCATCCACTTTTTCATACATTCTAACTTCTAAGTAGGTGGATCACATAAGTATTTTGTTGATATCCAATCAAAATCAAAACTCCAGAATGAAATGTGCAATACACTACAAACAGGTTGTGGAATTGATATCATCTGCACTAATTAGAAATAATAAAAGCATAAAGTTCACTGGTTTGGTGACATTTAAGAGAAATCAGGGCAGTGTACCAAAGAGCTATTATATTTTACACGCAAAAATTTATACCTAAGCTTATGTATTTATCTTAAACTGTCATAAGAATGCATCATTTAAGTAAAATGTGGCTTTTCTATATGTATTATGTATGATATGCATGACCAGAACAAACAGAGTAAAAATTACCTCATATTAGAAGAACAAATTTCAAACATTGTAACACGCCGCCTATAGTTGTGTACATTTGCTGCATCCATCTTACAAAAGTTTCTGAAGTCATGTTCTCCTATAAATTTCTTTCCTGCATTCTCCATAGCCTGGTGTTGGATGATAAAAAAAAGGGAATTACATTATTATCACTCTCATATTTGTGAGAGAGACCATAAAGTAGGTCTTAAAGATGGTCAAGAGTCAGAATCCATGTAAAACAATTGCTTACTGGGAGATTCAAATTTCCTCTCCAAAAGAAGTATTTATATTCTCTAGCCAAACAACTAAACCTGCACTCACAAACAGTATTGATCGTCTTAACCCATAAGACAACATATATAATGAGTTTTGAAAAGTAAATTTTTTAATGATAATACTGAACCAATGAATCTAACCACTATAGATCCAATAATGATGAATTAGGTCTAAATATCCTTGTAAACTAAAACCACACAACCATCCTCAAAATCTAATAGTGAAATGAAGGTTTTAAAATTTAGAAAGACCTTGCACTGAAATCAACTGAAACAGGACTCCATCCTAAAATTCGAATATCGTTTGGAAGGACTCGATTCAGTACTCTCACATAATCAATTTCTCCTTCTGACAAAGATTCAAAAATAACAATGGCATGAGTTAAGATCGAAGATATTTTTTCTATCTTTTAATTTCATTGTAATTCACATACTTTTTTAAACAAGCTGAACATAATACATAGCTAAAACCGTTTTAAAAATGCATTCCATTTTACTTAATACCTATCTGATTTTTCTTGCTAAGACCAAGCTCACATTCCTTCCTTCCAACTTTGAAGTTAATTTAAAAATTTTCTTGTAAGACAAGGTAAGATATTATTATTCCTATTCTGATGTGGTATCCAGATTAGGCAATAATTCACCAATACAATGTACAGATATGATGGTCACGGCAAATAGAAATCAATGAATTATTAAAACTCCAATTAGTTTTACTCTTGATCTGGAATTTATTTTCCTGAGTCTTGTTAGTAATAGTTTGCCCTTATTACACATGAACGATGCCCTATATTGCCCTTGCATACATCAAAAAGTAACTAGAATCACACAGAAGTTACTTGATGAGCCAAGCCAGAGCACTGCATGCAAGGTACATGAAGAATTATAGTCTCAGGCTTTAGTCCACGAATTGGTTCTCTCATTTACCTAAACCATTTCACATACAAGGAATTTATAACATTACAGCACTACTTTGGTATCCACCATATTTTGTTTTAGTTCCGATAATGGCACAATCAATTGTCTCAATGAAAAGCACATGAGACTAATTCAGCAATTAGGCAACAAACATTAGAATTCAAAGCTCTTTCTTTTTGATTTATCCTCTAACCAAAATTGTCCTTCATAAATTTATTTGTTGCTAGCCTTTATTAGTTAAACTTAAGTCCTTTCATGTGCAATTGCAATAGTACCTAGAAAAAGATATATATTAGGAATTTTGAACAAGAAAAAGCCATAAATCACCAACATCAGATGATTTCTAAAATTAAAGCCTTTACTCTATGTTACAATCTCCAGGATTGAGAGTTACTTACCAGTTCTCGTCTCTGGAATTGATTCTCCTGACATTTTGTTGTTTGCATCAGCTTCTTTGAGGTTTGACCTTAAAAACAATGCAACCACCTGCATCAAACATTTCCCATATTCTTAACACTCATTTATGGGTACAGCATGGTTAAAAATTACAGTTAGATTACAAGTTTAATATCAGCAAAACCTGATAAAGTGTTAACACTAAACATGGGAATAATGAGCAATATCATCAATTATTCTAAATTTTGTTCAACTGTGGCAGAATGGAGGGTGCATATTGTATTATCACAATATAAATTGCAATTATGGATTATATGATGCTTAAAACATGTATCATCATGACAAAGGATCTTATAGAGACAACAAACCGAATTACTACATACAACAATTGTCAATGTCATTCTGATGTTCTACAAGTTAGAAATGGCTTGTATATTTAAGAAAGCTTCAAGAAAAAAATAAAAAATAAAACAAGTCTATTTCAATTCTTGTAACTCTATATGGACTAAATTCGAATGAAAGAGATTCAACCGCGTATATTACATAAAGGGTCCATTCAATCTCAAAACTAAAGACATCTTAAAGCATTAAATATGAATCTTGAATATTACATGTGGGTTTTATAGAAACACATATTGACATATGGAAAAGAGGGGTATGCTTTGCCAAATATCAAAGATATCAGTGATACCTACCCAGATGCTTGCAGATTTCTCCAATTTGCACAATGTCAAGAGTATCAGGGGATTATATTAGAGAAGGTTCATCTAGTGATCAACTTACTTGGCCAACAGAGGAGACTCCTTTATCCGTTCTGCCACACCTTGAGTAAAGTGAAGCCTTCTTGTCACCAACTAAAAGCCTTGTTTTCTCAAAAGCTTTGAAAAGTTCAGACTGCATGGGCACTAGTATTAGACATATATATTCAATAATGAAACTAACCAAATCATTCAACAAAACTAATTGTACAAGTTCATATCCGATATTAGTTCAAGTATATACTAAGTTAATTCCTGCTTTTCCAAAATGAAATTGTTTAAAGACTCAAACAAGTCTTGCACTTATCATTCCTCCTCAGCAGTAATTTCCAAGTGATATTTAAGCATCATACCTCAACAGTAGGATCCATTTGTGCTTCTGAAGCAAAACCATAAAACCTGTAATATAGAACACAATAATTACAATGTTTCCGTCTCTAACTACAATGATAAGAATTTCATTCTTTTAAAAAAAAAAAAAAATTATGGTTTATACTGATCAAATATGAAAATGGGAAATGAAGTAAATAATTATATAGTGGTAGCAGAGGACCAGGCTAATAAGGTATAGAAACAAAACACCCAACTCAGAAAAGAATAAGTCTCACTTACACTATGTCTTGTAGGAGGAAAAAAAGGAAAGAAAAAGGATAGAAGGAGAAACTACTTTCTTAACCTCGTTTCCTTCATCTGCCAGGAGGGACATAGGACGAGAGAAGGAATTTTGGTGGCTTTACTCCTTTCTTTTCTCTCTAAATCCAATTCCTGACAGGAAAACTCAGTTTCTACTTAAATTAATCATTTTATTTGCAATTCTAGCAAACATAGTGTAAGTTTTAGTTCCACCCTTCAAACCAGTCAAACGAAAAATTACTTTCCTTCCTCTTCCTACTTTTTATTTCCTAACCTATTTTCATCCATCCTTGTCCCTTCATTCTAGCAAACATAGTGTTAGCCTACCAAGACTATGCATTAGAAGGGCTTAATCCTGTATCATCTTAACTTTAATATTAATTGCTTTGAATAAGCCTCTCAATCTCATATGATAAGTCACATAAAAGAAGGCCGATCCATGCTGATACTAGAAGAAATCCACTACAGAATTTACAAAATGCCAAATGATGAAGACAAGTTGCAGTATTCAGTAAACAACCCACCCTAGTCTACATGCTCATACTTTTCTAGACTAACACTATACTAGCCAGAGGTAAAGCTGAAAATGATTGATGGATGTAGTTGCCCTATCAGGCTAGGATGAAAGCTAAACTAAGTTATATGAAATTGAGATGTGCCAACAAGTTTTTCTACCACAAATATCCAGATGCTATTTTCTATTCTTTTTTTGTTCCCCTTTGACTTGTGAAGGCATGGATTATTCAGAGAAATATTATCAGAAGCGGAATTATGCTATTAATGCCAAGTGATGATATAGATATCACAACAAATTATAATTACATCGCGTACCTCTGACCAAAATACATAACTTTTAGAGCGACGTATCTCTTGGAATGGTGAGCCATTATTTCCAAATTAGAACCTGTTTAGAGAGATAGATGACGAAATTTGATGCATAAGAATTAAGAATAAGTCTGATTACAACAAGATACTTCTTGAGAGAATACACAAGACTAAGCAAAATAGAATTTCATGACCAAGGAAACTGTTTTATTAAGATAATGTCATAATAATTATAAAAACAAAAGCCAAACTATCAGATTATCCCTTATTACTGACTTCAACACAATCACTCTTTCCTGTGAATTCATAATGCAATTGAGTAGAAGGCGAGTGACTCTTTGCCACAGTACTATGCAGCATTTTCATAAATACAATATACTAATGCAAGGGATCATCAATTTCACCTTGCAGGAACCAAATGATTGGTGGGAATTTAGACATAGACTCCATTTTTCAGCTTTATCAATTTTCATTTGTTTGCACAACTTCACAGCTGCCACAGTGCCCACTTATGGAGTATTTAAATTAGGCAACTAGAGAAGCGCTAAAGGTGCCAACTAACTTAACTAATAAAACTAGTTAGGTGGTTTTACCAAGAATTTAACATTTGAGTCTCACATTCACCAGGAATACAAATATGTATCATAGTAAAAATCTATTGGACCAACCAGAAAGAAAATTTATTATTAAATGCCCACCAATTTTTATTTTTGGGATTTATACAACTTTACAAAATGTTTATGTTACTTGAATATGTTTAAGTTACACAAAAGAAGCAACATTCAAGATGATGCACTAACTTTGAACACTGCATCCATGGAGAAAATTTCCCCAAGTGTCAACAAACTAATGATTTCTTATATAAGTCAATAGACGGAGACTAGGAACAAAACCTGGAATTCTTTCTATTGCTTTCTTTTTTCTGTCCTTATCACCTCCAATGTTTTTGCTGTGACTTGCCACACCCGGATGTAAACGCTCTACACCAGAACCATTGAGCATATCCTCTGTCTGCATCATGCAGATACTTAAGTGTCATAGGTAAGCAATTATGAGTATTATTACCAAAAAACCAACTCTGGCCTCTTTTGATCAAATAAAACTAGTATATGAAATGTGCAGAAGAAATAAAAAACCAAATAAGACCTGCAACTCATAATCCCAAACACCCCAAGGCCTAGAATTTTTGCAAGCGCATCAAAACTATTTTATTGAAAATTAACTCTCCACCTTAGTTCTTACATTAGTTTTATACTTTTATTACTAGTTTTTGTATTTCCAAAAGAAAGATGCATGACTATGCCTTTTAATGTAACTACTAACAATGAATTGCTAGGTCAATATAGCCAATTTGCTCATTCTATTAATAAAAATTAAGAATGCGGCAAATATGGCATTTATTTTGCTAATTCTTCAACAAACACATATATAACTTTAGCAAAAATCAAAGTGAACAAGAAACCTTATTATGGCAACAAGATTTGGAGAGTTGAGATGACATCTTTGCATTTTCAGCCTCTAATTCCTGAATTCACAAAATACAAAAAAAGAAAAAAATTTAAAAAAAAGAAGAAGATTAAAAAAAACGAATTTAAGGAAGAGGCAAAAAAAAAAAAAGGGCAAGAAAGTACCTTGAGTCTAATTTGGAGAGAGTGTAGTTGGGATCTCAAGCTAACAACCTCATCTTCTCCATCCAGCTTTGACATTTTTTCCACTTCTCTTCTTTCTTTCAGAATTAGCGCCGAAATCCTTAGTAAGAACACCCACTCTTCTTTCCCTCTCCACAATCCAACTCAATGACAGCAGTACTACGCCGTTTTCACTTTCAGTTTTGTCAAGACAAGTACATAAATTATAAATAACTCATTTTGGCCTTTAAACCTCTAAGAACGTGTCATTTTGGTCCTCCAACCCTGTACAAAAATTTTTAAATAACTTTAAATAATAAAAATATCAGAAATATTCAATGAAATATATTATAAAAATATATCGAAACAAATTCATGTAAAATGTTACATTTGTATCTGTAAATATTTGACTATCCTCGTGCTGACCTGAATATGACATTTAAAATCAATTATTAATAAATTGTGGTTCCCAAATATTATTTTTAATGTAATAAGATTGTGTTCTTTTAAAATTAGAAATTACCTTTAGGAAAGTTGAACTTCTTTGTAGATAATATTTTTCGTATATGTTCAGGCAAAAGATATATGATTTACGTATCATTATCTTCATACCGAAGAAGTTGACCTTTAAACAACCAACTTATCTTTTGTTTCCTATTGTTGGGTTGAATGTTGTCATTAACATTGACCTTCTTTTCATATTTGATTCTGATTGTCTTGCAATTCATTGTGACTTTTGCTCGATACTTAAATTAGCATATCCCTCTGTCATGATTTTATAATAATTACATAAAAGACAAAAAAAAATTGAATCAAATAAATAATATAATTTTGCTATTCTTCTTCTCTAGAAATGTACAGCTTAATGGCTATGTTGCTATCTCGCAAAACATATGGTTATTAGAAATTAAAAAACGCAGAGTTGAACATATATTTGCATAAAATTGAAAAGAAAATGAAAGGGGAAAAAGGAAATTGCAGTAACCTGAGAAAAAGAAAATTCAGATGGCGATAAGGAAAGCTCCTATTGAGCCTGGCTTTGTAGCTCTCATCAAGGACCTGAATGGAAATCATGTTGTACAGCGTTGCTTGCAATGTCTTAGCAGTGGAGATAACAGGGTAAGCTTCCTTCCTTAAAAGAATTAATGATCATTTCTTTTTGGTGCTTTCCATTAATTTGTAAAGTGTTAATCGAAAGGGAAGGGAAGAGGATTCTCTTTAGATTTCCTTAAGATCAAATTAAGAAGAAAAACTAATTCAGAGATAGTAATACGTAACATGTGTGCTTACTGAATTTGCTATTCAGCATTTTTCTTAAGATCAAAGTTATTTCCTTTCCCTCTCTTAGCAGATATATTTGACAATTTTCTTCTTCCACCTACTTTGACAGTTTATTTTTGTTGCCGCTGCAAAGTATTGTGTTGATATTGCAACTCATCAACACGGCTGTTGTGTTTTGCAACAATGCATCAACATCTCCCTTTTAGTGGGACACAAACTTTGTTAACCAACTCATCACAAAAGACTTGTCATTTTTCAATATTAATTTTATGATATGATACTTTGGAAACATATTTGGTATATTAAGCATACTACATAGTTTCAAATTGTAAATTCTTATAAGAATTTTTTAATTTAAAGAAAGCAGGGAAGACTGCCACAACAAATATCCTTATGATCAGCTGCTGTAAAAGCAACAACCACCAAAACATACATTTTTTTTAATATTATTCGAATAAAGAACTTATAGGAAGAGTGAAGTCCCCATGCTCTGCCCTGCGACACCCTGCCTAGAATTTGGAAAAAAAATTGAAAATCAAAATTCATGATGATTAGAAATCATGGGTGTTGTTGGTCCAATGCACAAAACCAATAATATATATAGTTCTAATAATTAATACTATATAATAAAAATTTAATTATTACTTGAATTCCATCATCTAACCACAAACATGAATTAATCACAATAATAAACGGGCCTTAACGTCGCACTTCTCTAGTGAGTTAGTAGCAATTGTTACCATGGAGTTTAATACAGGTATCGACGGATATATCGAACGGATATATCGAGGTATCGATGAAATTCAAATATAAGTGGTCCAAAATGCACTAAAACGACGGATATTTATAGTAAACGTTTGAATTTTGCCTTGAAATTTTGACCAATTCTTATTTACATATTTCCACATGTTTTAGAATCAAGATATGATAAATAGAGTATATGTAGACATTATTTTTTATTTTTTTGATATTTTTTACTGCGAAAAGTGTATATAATATGTATAAATCAACTATACTAATTTAAACACACATTTATTTTATCTTCAAAATGATGGTTACCAAATTAAGCACTTCATTAAATGTAAAAAATTATATGATTTCTTTTCTGAAGCAAGAAAGTACTAGATCATATTTATAAATGCATTATTTTACATTATTTTAGTCACAAAACACAATCCGATCCAAAGGACAAATACAACCTCAGTACCACATTGAATTTCTTGGAGACTCAAAATCACTACTACCATAGTTACCAGTGCTATGACTTCTACTAGGCATGGATGTATCATCTCCCCCAGGGCGGTAATCCAGTTTAAATATTCAAGCCATGACATATAATGCAGTTATTAGTTTGAAGAAAGCTTTGGGAAAAAAAACAGATATAAAATTATTATGACCAATATCAAATTGGCAATTTCAGTCAAATCACTATTTAATAAATGACCAAAGACATTTGAATGAAATTGTATTATCGAGAAACCCGGGTCTATTTCAAACCGAATCAGTTAAATGAAACAATTATTTGTATTACTATTACCACAATTTTGTATAAATGACTTCAATTGCTAATATTTTTTAAAAAATGAAATAATTCGACAAAATGTCGCTTATATTTTAAATCCTAAATGTAAAAACGAAAAAAATATTTAATTTAATATGGATGTTTATGGATATTTATGGATATTTACGGATATTTACGGATATATCGAGAGTTATCGAGATATCGATAAATATCGACGGATACACGGATATATCGACCGATATCCCGTGACATTGAAATTTTTATGGATATTTATATTGAGGGGTATAGATATCGGATATATCGACGGATATATCGAGGGATCGACGGATATTTAATTCCATGGTTGTTACCGGTCTTGCCTTTGAATAGGACTTACTCGGGTTTCCTACGGATTCCCTGTAGGAATTTGGCCATTGAATTGCTTCGAGCTTGGAGATGATAGAAGAGATTGCTCCCTTCAGAATTACTGGTTTCTTACTTCGGGTTTTACTTTTGAAGCAATTCACCTCTTCTTCTAATTAGATATATATTAGTAAGTAGTTTAATTTGATAAGAATAGTAAGAGTAGTAGTCCGGTCGGCCTCCATATCAAATAAAGGAAAAGATATAGATATAGATATAGATAGATTAAATTTAATTAAATGAAAATAGAGTTTTTGGTAGAATAAAACTGTATATTAAAAATTTTAATATATCCAATTTTTTTTTGAAAAATAGTAAAATGGTAAAAATAAAGAAATTAGATTTAATAATTGAATAAAAATAGAACTTTTAGTAGAATAAAACTACAATAGTTTAAGCAAGGGCATTTAAGAGATGTATTCAAAAAAATAAGGATATAATGTTCGATTCAAAAGTTTCTCAAAACTCGTACTTTTATATATACTAGTCTTAGCTTTCACGTGCGTTGCACGTGTCTGAACTCGTTTGAATAAAAATTATATTAAAATAATTTAAACACTAAAAATTAAAGAATTAAATTATATATTTATTGTATTATAATTATATTTAGCAAACTTTAAATTAAATATTAAATATATATCAAGCTAATTAGAAGTAAAAGAATTTGATTATTGAAATGTAAAATAATTGCATTTAATGTGTTACATTTGTAGGTGGAA